>CM074923.1:1159523-1173157 GCA_037576815.1 Pangasius larnaudii | reverse complement strand
TCTTTTACTCAGAGTCTCGGGAAGGGTCTGGGTCTCATTACTCAGTATTTTGATTTGGATCTTGTTTGAGAGTCTTGCTATTGTCATGACCTTTGACATGTTACTTAGTCTTGGTCTGGACCTTATTACCCAGAGCCCTAGTATAGGACCTAATTTGGAGCTGGTCTAACTGTTATTTGGGCCTTGAGTCTTTGTCTATGTCACATTAATCAGAGTCTTGTTCTGGATCTTATTCTGCAGCATTATGGTCCTATGTCTCTTTACTAAGTCTTGTTCAGAGTCTTTATTTCATTACTCAGAATCTTGGTCTCATCACTCAGAATCTTGGACTTGGTATAATTATGCAGGGCATTTGTTTGGGTTTCATATCTGGTCTGCATCTGGGTCTTTTTTGTCTTTGTCATAGATTGTGTGAAGGTTTGTTTTTGTTTTTTTACCCATCTTGTTCTGAATTTGGGTCTTGCTACTCAATCTGGCTCTGGGTTTCAGTACTCAGACTCTGGGTCATGGCCTGTGTCTCAGTACTCAGACTCTGGGTCATGGCCTGTGTCTCAGTACTCAGACTCTGGCTCTGGGTTTCAGTACTCAGACTCTGGCTCTGGGTTTCAGTACTCAGACTCTGGGTCTTGGCCTGTGTCTCAGTACTCAGACTCTGGCTCTGGGTTTCAGTACTCAGACTCTGGGTCTTGGCCTGGCTCTCAGTACTCAGACTCTGGGTCTTGGCCTGGCTCTCAGTACTCAGACTCTGGGTCATGGCCTGTGTCTCAGTACTCAGACTCTGGGTCATGGTCTGGGTCTTGGCCTGGCTCTCAGTACTCAGACTCTGGGTCATGGTCTGGGTCTTGGCCTGGCTCTCAGTACTCAGACTCTGGGTCTTGGCCTGGCTCTCAGTACTCAGTACTAGACTGTAGCTAAAATTTGCTACTAAAAACAGTGAAGCCTGTTGGTAATTTTAGGACAGAGTCTTACATAGAGGTTACTGAGGCCTTTAAAATCTCCCTCTCTGATCTCTGTGATGCCGTTGTTCTGCAGGTCCAACAGCAGCGTATCAGATGGGATGTTGGATGGGACATAAATCAAACCTGCAAAGCAAAACAGACACAAAAACAATTATTTATTCATTCATTTATTTACTTATTTACTTACTTTTAAACTTACTACAACATTGTGACGTGTCCCCAGTGCTGGTGGATTGTATAACAATTGATGGTTATTTATTTACTTACTTATTTATTTAAAAATAAAAGAAAACAGAAAAACGTTATTACTGTGTCAGAGAATAAAAAATATTTTTTATAACACATTTGCCCTGACAATACTGTAATAATAATCCACATTCAGCACTGTGTCAGGTGTGTCTGTTGGAATTTGTGGCAAAATTGTATGCATGCATCTTATACCAGCTCAGAAATGTCAAATGTCATCATGTTCAAACATCAGCCATGAAAAAAAAGTCTGACTATGCAGTGACAGGCAGGAGCCACAGCCAATCGAAGAGAGAGAGAGTAAACAAACCCAATGAGAGTCATAGCGAGAGTAAATATAAGAAGAAAATGGATTTAGGAGTGACAGCCATCCAGGGTGTCTGTTTGCACTCATCTGTATTTATTGGTCTGTGTTTTAGCTAGTTTGCTTGTGCATAATGTTTTTTTTTCCCACAGGCTGGTGAATATATTCATACATACAAAAAAACAAAATATACAGATTAGATAATAAAACATACAGAGAACACAGATTGTGTGTGATAGTTTTGTTCTCTGCGTTGTATTTTAGATAGCTAGCTAGAGGAAGAGAGATAGTCCATGTCAGTGGAAATGCACAGAGCCGCCTCTGTACCTGTGAGGACCAAGTGGAGCAATTGGGTTTTTTTTGTGCGTGTTTTTTTTTTTGCGTTCTCCTTCCAGTAGCTCGCAATAAAACTTCTCTACCAGAGAATGCCATATTCCAAGCTCTTACATCCTATCCTGCAGCTTTAAGGGAACGAATTAGAGACTTTTGAACACCACTGAAATGTTTCTTTGTTTCTAAAAATATAACTGAGTGAAACTTTAGCAAAGGTGAGATAAAATATTTGGAAAACTACAAACTATTTAACTGTAATTGCGCACAAGTGCAGTCGAATCGCCTGTGGATTGTGCTGACATGCAGTCTGTAAATAAACTCTAATAAAGCAGGCCGGGTAGACTGGGTTTAGAAAACATCCTTCTGACTGCTTTATTTTCACTTGTAAACTTTTCAGAAAGCAGTAATTTGGGAAATGTTGGGTAAATTGTGGAGTGCTTGGCCTCTGTGTGTGTGTGTGCGTGTGTGTGTGTGTGTTTCCATATAATTACGATGGAGCCGGACTATCGGAGCTCCACGTAGCACAGCACGATGGCAGATGGAAAAGGGAGAAAAAGGGACAAAGAAACAGAGAAACGGACAGAAAGAAACAGATATTATGACATGCAGAAACATGGAAAGAGGGAAATGGAAGCAGAGATAGACAGAGACAGACGGATCGAAATAGAGTGAAAGAGAGACGGGCATTTTTCCGCACATACTGTACACATCTGTGAATCAGAATCTGTCGTGTGGTCCTGATGTTACCGTGGTAACCAGTGACTTATTTTCAAATAGCTACTTTTGGACTTCACGGGTGATGGCGAGACGGGTGTCGGTGTTTATGGCACATTCGCTGCCATGTAATAACACCATAAACAGTAACGTCTGTAATAAAATACCACATGCACAGGTGTGTGTGTGTCTCTCTCTCTCACACTCACACACACACACACACACACACAGGGGTTATATTAATGTCTGTCATCCAGACTGTAAAGTAACTCCTCTCTCCCCACATAGCTTTTCATGTGGCTTGCCAGAATTCTTCAATGCTGTTCCATCACATTCCCCCAAGCATTTTAATTTCCTTTCCTTTTTTAGACACTCCTTTTCATGCCTTTTTGATTAAGGGCTGTCAGAAAGTGCACACGAGGAAATGATGGGAGAAAAGTTGGACATTGTGGGAAAATAAAGAGGATATTGCTGTTTTAAACACTTCTGTTCAGGCACATGCATCGGTCAGGTCCAGTCAAGTTCTGTCAGCCATCTTAAAGACAACCTGAAACCATAACTGACTTTTTTTCTTTTAACTTGTTGACAATATGCCTGTCAAAAAATATCAACGATATTTTTAACTATGTGCACTAGGTTTTAAAAATCGTAATCAAAGCCAAATATAATCAAATCATATCATGTTTCATTTCCCACTACCCCACACTCAGTTATGATTGAACAGAAATGCGGAGTTAAAGCTGAGCTGCAGCTTATGCTCCAGTCAACCAGAGAGGAGGAACACTATCAGGATTGTTGTTTCTGCTAACATGGGGCCCGGTTGTGTTGAGGGAGACGGGCAGTCTTCCAAGATTGACTGCAGGCTAGCATTTAAATCTGACTCCAGTCAAATCCCACTGAGTAGCTCACATTTTGGAAGAACACTGTCTGTATGTCCATTTAATGTTTTCTTTGAATGTGGTTCATTTACTTTATCAGTTCAAGTGAAGTAGGACTTCCTTATGTTCTCCCCGTGTCCGCATGGGTTTCTCGATGTTCCTTCCACCTCACAAAAGTGAGCCGGTAGGTGGATCGGCATGGACGCAGTGTTCCAAGACTGGTTTAACTCTTCCTCTCATCCACTTCCTCATATTTCTTCAGTCAAGTCCATTTGGCCATCTAAAGTGCCATTCCATTACTTTATATCCCCCTCATCCACTTTCTCTGATTTGATGTCCTCGGCCACTTTTGTTTTGCCTGCTTGAGTGAAGTTTCTGGCTGTTTAAATGCTAAACACTTTTCCTTATTCATTTCCCTTCGATCGTGTTCAGTTGACCATCTAAAAGGCAGTTCAATTATCAGCTCAGGTAAAGATTTGAGCTGAGATCCATCACTGTCCCCTCATCCCCTTGTACTCCTTTTCCTGCTTCAGGTTGATTAAATTGCCTAAGATCAAGTAGGATCAAGAGGGATCAAGCTGACATCACTGTAGACTTCAGGAGCACACTTACTTACCCAGAAGGCATTGCTCTTGAAATACCTTTGACACTGGAAGACGTATTTTTTTTTAATTGGAGTGACAATTTACCAGGAGCCAAGTTAGCTAATGTGTATAGGGATGGAAAAGACATAGGATGCACCCTTCAGTGCTGTTAGGGGAAGTCGATGAGTGCAGTAATACTAACCGAGATCAGAGCACTGCACCACCTTCAGGTGACACACACACCCGAATGGACACATTGGAGTCACTGGCGGAGGTACATCCTCAAACCCTGAGCCTTCCTCCTGGTCCTTCATCATCATTGTCATCAGATCTCTGACGTCAATATCTTCGCCAAAATCCCAGAATCCTCTCTGCTGGAAAGGAAGCGCAGAGGACAGGAGGAGGGATGCTGACAGCAGCAGCATCATCACGACGGCCGTCGTCATGGCTGCTGGAAGAGAAAGATGGGAAGTGCACGGCTGCAAAAGAAGAGGAAGAAACTGGTGGCAGCGATACTGTACAGTCTCCATTCTTCCCTCATTCTCCTGTTTTCCCTCATTCATAGCCATCCCTTCTCTGCTCTTTCATTCTGCCTGATTTCCTCATTTTTCTCTTTATTCTCATTCTCTCTCACTCCGTTTCTCTCATACTCCCATCTTTCCTCGTTTATTTTATTTTGGCCTTGTAATTTCTCATTATACCCCATTTCCCATTGTTCCCTTGTTCCTTCCTCTTTCTCATTCATTCTTCCATTTCCTTTCAAGCTTTTCCTCCCTCATTCTCACCTTATTCTCCCTTGTTTCCTTTTTCTCCTGTTTCCCTCATTCTCTCATTCCTTCATTCTCCTTCTTTTCCTTATTTTATTTTGTTCCCCTTTTCCCTCATTTTGCCTCATTCTTTCATTCCCCCACCCTCTGATTCACCTTTGTTTTCTCTTAGGAAAGTGATGTTTTCCACTTTTTTCATGATACCTTTAGTCTTACTTATTCTGTTTCTCTTTCCCTTATTCTGCCATTTCCCTCTTTTTTTATTTTGTCTTGTTCGTGTTCTACATCATTCATTTTCTTTCTTTCCTTATTTTTTCTTAGTTTCTTTCTTAGTTCCATCTTTTTCTGCCTCATTCTCTCTTGTTCCCTCTTTTGTTGAAGGATGTATTTACCCTGAAAAACTGCCACATTCTGCCTTTATATAAACCATTAAATAAAGTTGCTCTATGGAACAGAATGGTCATGTTTTCAATGATTAAGTAATTTTTTATCTTTGTTAGCCTGTAATGTGATTCTTTCCCCACTGACACTCAGTGAATCAGCCACTCTGTGATTACACAATTACAGTCCTGAAATAAAATTCTGTTTTGGAAAAGGCAAAGTTGAAAGCATGCGGTTCGTTCAGGACGCGGAGACGCACCCAAACACACCCTGCACCCAACCCTGACACTGTTTCAGGTGTTCCGCCCCATAATAAACCCAGCACTTTAAACACAGGCACAGACAGAAACACAAAGGTGGCTTTAACGCACCACAAATTAGAGACTTTTTTTTTTCAGACTAATAATTATTTAGTCTACAAAGAAATCAAGTCAGTGTGCTGAGAACTCTACATGTAGAAAAGAAACAGAGTGACTCAGTACTGGAATTCTGTTAGAAATCAAAACCCACACGAATTATGCATCGTTGGAGTTTTGACCACAATTGTAGACTAAATAAACCCTGGTCAAAATTTCACAGCTATGCAGAACACACAATGAGATGAAATTGACCTAGAAAATGGAGTGCTTATCTGTAAATAAGTAGCCTTCTTACCTCTAAAAAAGTGTGCAGGTGCGACAGATCCTTCTTCTGTGTGTATGAACTTCAGTGTTTCCTCATTGTGTTGAGCCCTTGCAACCCAACACCATGAGATGAGAGCATTTCTACACAGATCCCAAATGGACCAGTCCCACACAACTCACTTCCCTCCCACTGTGTGTAAGAGAGAGAGAGAGAGAGAGAGAGAGAGAGAAAGTAAGGGAGGGTACGTGGATGGATGGATGGATGGATGAATGAAGGTGGAAGAACAAGCATGATTTTATTTCATGAGCTAACTGGATAGATTAAAGCCCTTATACACCTGTGTCACTATGACGGATGGGACAAATATTCCGTCAATTAAATAAAACCTTTTTTTAAACTTGGGGTACGTTAAAAGAAAGATTTTTTGTTAGGTTGGCACCTTGTCCACGGTGTCCACTATGCCCCAGGGATAGGCTTCAGGCTCCCTGCGACCCTCTGTAGGATAAATGGTACAGAAAGTGAATAGATGGATGGATGATTTTTTATTAGAATGCAAATGGTACAAAACTACAAATAAAATGAGTAAAACAAATCAGTTAAAAAATTATAAGTGAAAATGATTTGAAAGTGTTAATTTAAATCCTTACTTCTTTCTTTCTTCCCTGCTGTCTTTCCTTCTTTCTTTCTTTCTTTCTTCCCTGCTGACAAGGTGCCTTGGAGCACATCAAAATAGACATCATGGGACTGCAGCCATATAGGCATAGACACACTCTTATCATGAATTGTGCCACCCACTACCTGAAGGCAATGCTCTGGGAAAAGCTAGTTCCCTTCCACTTGTGCATTGGTGTGGCTGTTCAGCCAGGATCCCCAAAGATATTCAGAAGGCACCCCACTCATAAAAATGGAAGTGTGTAGGTTCCCGTGGGGAAGCCATTTCCACACTTTGGTTTACCACCCACAAACTGGGAGTCTGCTCAAGCCTTTCACTGAAATACTAAGGCCTGTGCTTCTTCATGTGGTGATCGAAGATGCATGCAGTTTGGTCATCCTGCTGCCCTACGTCTTGGTTGCTGAATGTGAGATTGCACAAGCCTTCAGCCTTCATAGGCCTATAACGCTTTAAAGTTATTGTTTCACGTATGCGATACCTCATATACTAATAGATTTGGCAAAGGGTGCATTGTGGCAGCAGGGTGGTAGGGCTTTTTTTAAAAAAAAAAAATAGGACCCTACAATGTTTTTTTAGGGTCATCTCACAGCTCCAGGGTTCAAGTCTAGGGTCCAGTTACTTTCTCTGCAGAGCTTTGCTCATCCTGCCCATGTGGGATTTTATCAGGTTCCCCAGATTCATCCCACTGTCCAAAAACATGCTGATAGGTGGATTGGAAACTTTAAATTGCCCTTAGGTAATGTTATGCAAATATATTTGTATGTGTGATGTCTTGTGATGGACTGGCATGCCTTCCAGGGTGTATCCCTTCTTGTAGGCGTATACCGGGGATAACGTCTGGATCTACCGCCACCCTGAACAGGATAACAGCATTTACTGATGATGAATTATTGAATAATAGAACCACACTCTTTGGTCACATGTGTATGCAGGCTCTGGGCCCCGATCCTTTGCTCACCACATTAAGAACAGTATGAATCTTCTGGTGGCTCAGTAAGGACCTAAGTTTGACACTTTCTCTATGCCCCAGATGAACATAATGAGCACTTTAGATTGTTGCTGTATATATCTCCACCCTAGACATTTCCCATTAGATTCTAGGCTCAAAAGAAAATCTTTGCATGCCTCGTGCCTCTGGCAATGCTGTTGGACTGCTGATGGACTTTGTGCTGCAGTCTAACCACTCAGAACCCACTGTCCTCAAAACTGTCTTGTAGATCAACCGAATTCTTTTTTATTTCTTCTCCCACCAACTTTTAAATTAACATACTATACTTCCAGGGTTTCTCTCTTCATGGTAAGTTCTGGTTGGTACTGCATCATTTAAGTAACCCAGTATTCGCACTGCTGGGTTTGGAGAAGGTTGTTTTTGGCCTGGCTCCTAGCACATGGGGTACTTGCCAGTATCCGCATTCTAAAACCTTTTTCAGTACCAAACCTAGAATAGTGATCCTTATCCTATGGATGTAGTTCAAAAGTTACACATTCTTACTGCAGAACCCCGGACTGGAGAGTGATCACTGCTTGGCACGACAGGTGGCTTTCTGTCTCTCTCTCATTTTTGACAGAACGTATACACCGGGATGACAGTTTGCTGAAAAAGGCTTGTCTTGAGAGTACAAACATCACATACATCGTCCATTTCGTGATGCTTACATTTTGTTAGACATAGACATTAACAAACTACTGTTCTGTTGTAATTCTGCACCCAAACACCTGGCACTCAATGCATCAAAACACTCAAAACACCTTTGGGATCTCATCATTATCTTGACAAGCTTTTAGTGTTCTTTCTATCTATCTATCTATCTATCTATGAGAAAAGTCAATGTGTTTGTGTATGTGTATGTAACAAAGTTTGCAGTCCTGCTATAGCATCACTCCAGAAATTTGTGCACCCGTCGGCAGGGAGTTGATGAAAGACAGAGTGAGTGAGTAGTAGCTGCCGGGAAAAGTATAATATAAGCGTCAGTGCTGTGGCAGCGCATTACCACTTAAAGAGCAGGACAGGAATAGCTCAGCGGCACACTGTCATGAGGAGAATAAAACTCTCCCTCTGTAATCACACACTGCACTGCGGCCCGCATCCACATCCAGATCCGCCTGTCTACACTTAACCCTTAAACCCTTAAACATAAGCCGGGTTAAAGTGGAACCACACTAAATATAATGATCCAGACTGTTCATTCTGATCTACACAATTCTACAATATGGAGTTTAGAAGTCCAGTCTTGCATTGTCACAACGGGATCTCGGATGCAAGGTTACTCAGTAGTGCACACTATAGGAGGGGTAAAGTGATGGACAATTCCTCCGACAATAAACCTTAGATATGTCCCAAACCACACACCCTATTCAGTATACAAATCTTTAAATACCACAGTGAGTTATGGATATTCTGCGTATCTCATTTGGACTCGATTCTGTTGCACTGCGTTGTGGGATTTCAGTGTAGTAAATAATGTCCACATGATTGCAGAACAAAACCAAAATAGCGTACGATGTAGTGGATAGGTGGTGGTTTAGAGGGAGCGCAAACTGAGATGATAAAGCCACTCAGTTTGGACACACACGTATACACACCCAGCATGAGTGGCTGTGCACTTTAGATGTGTGTTTAATGTACAAAATCAGTGTAGACCAAATCTGCAAAATGTTTGTTTATAAAGCTAACCTGTTTCCATTATGTAAGGACTAATGCACGACAGGTCGTGCTGTTATATGAAAATAATGCACTTTTTGGGGGGCTTGATGTGGCCACGATTCGCTGTGTTATAATTACTGTTAATGGAGTTATACCTACTACACCTAAAACGTATATTACTGATTCCAGTCATAATCTACAAATTGGTGAACACTTGCGTAAAAATGCACAGTGATTTACAGTAGATGGGCTCTGCCTGCTGAATCGTGGTTCTTCTGAAGGTTTCTTCCTTGCATCTCAGGGAGTTTTTCAATTATATTTACAACATTTATCCAGATCCTGTTAAAGAGAAGCTCGCTTGGGTTAGTACAGCAACAAAACATTGCAAGATTTTGCTTGAAGACAGCCAGTGACTCAGCCTTTTAGACAGCCAGAGGTAGTTCATTCCCTCTCCTGGGTGCCAGGACAGGCTTCCTCGCCACTTTCTCCCACTGGTTTGCACTACTCTAAAACTCTAAAAAGTTGTATATCATGCATCATATCAGTGAGCTCTGGTTTTCACCATTTCCTCTCTGGCCTGTAGGCTTGCTGAAAAAATATCAGAACAATTTTCCTACCACTATCAGTTTCCCACATCACTGTTCTCAAATAGCAATATAAGACAAATATAGAATATTACCTTTAACAGAAACACCAACTGCAAAAATAGCTTCTAAATACTTGTGAAATGTGGTAGCAATTGGCTTAGTTGAACCCACAAGATCTTTAAAAATTTCACACCATCCCATAAGTGTCTTTGAGTTTACTTTCTTTGTTCCTCATCGTTGGTTTGTTTCCTTGATTGGGTTCGCCTGTTTTGTGATATTACTATGTTACTTATTACTTAATGTGTGATATACCAACTGTTTTTTTTTCTTTTTTAAGAAACATTATTGGGCATTGTGTGTGTCAGGTCCCTGGAGGACTAGTGGTTTGGCCACAGTGCTCTCACCCCTGGGGCCCGGGTTCAGTTCCTGGCCAGGGAACCCGACCCCAGCCATTGGGACAGCATGCAACAGTGCGCTCTCAGTGCCGGTCCCAAGCCGGGAGAAAAATTGGGGAGGGTTGCGTCAGGAAGGGCATCCGGCGTAAAAACTACGCCAAATCAAATATACGTGGACCAGTGATCCGCTGTAGCGACCCCTAACAGGAGCATTGGGCATTCACTGCGCACCCAGTATGGCAGAACGTAGTCATTTTCTTTAATCGTAGGTCCAGGATTTTCATCGTATAATCTACAATGAAGAACACACGTTATCATGTTATCATACAGTCCGTTGTAGAATACTTATTGGGATCGTCTCATGAAGTGTGACAAGAGGTAAACGTGAAACAACGCCGCAATCGTGCAGAGAAACCCCGGCTTCATCTTACCTTAGTGCAATACACCAATTTCCCCCTCCTCTCTATACGTACAGTATATTGTATATTTTGTATTTTGTTTATTGTGTTCTTATTTTTAACGTATTTTCATCATTTGCGTAAGCTAAACTCCTGATATGCTAATGTTCTGATTAACATATTACATTTAAAGATTAAAATTTGTGAAGTAGCACTTTGTACATAGAGCTTTTTGTATTTTCGATTTGGGATGTGTGCGTGTGCGTGTGTGTGTGTGTGTGTGTGTGTGTGTGACAGCCTGTATTCTCTTAAAGTGACTAACTGCTGAACACAGCAGGAGTGGAAATGTCTGAAACTTTATTTAGTAAACTGTAAGAACAGACTGTAGTACACAAACACAAACACACACACCCCACACACACACACACACACACACACACACACACATAGCTAAGTCTGCGCTGTGTGTGACACGTGGGTGATTTATTCTAAATGCCAAATTGGGAACATTAAAGCAGAATGCAGATAAACTAACTGACCGCTTCACATCAGCACACAACTAAAGAAGCTAATACTGAACACACAAAATTATACACATAAACACACACACACACACACACACACACACACACCTGACACACAGTCTATAACTGCAAAGATCTGAATAATATCTGTAATATACAGTATTCTCATATTAGAATCTTTAAACATGGTTATAAACCACAGGTTAGAATAAACGAATGAAAGCATTTGCTATGGAACAGGAAATAAATGTAGCATGTTGAGGGAAGATTAGCGCTTTAATGGAATTAAGAAAGTGAAGCATTGAAAAACAAAAATATTAAATTCACTGTGGAGTTTCATATACAAACTACAGGTTGTATTATTCACTTATCCAAACACGTGGTTAAATATATGCAAATATGCAATTAACATTTTTCTTTTCTGAAAGTTTGCCTCAGAAAGCTTTATTTAACTTCTAATAAGATTAAATATGTAAATAACACCACTAGATAATTAAATAAAAATGCTTTTATTGAACTTCAGTGAACAGACACTGAGTCTCTGTAGCGTCAGTCCTCCTTTCTGTTATATTCAGGCGTTAAGTTTGTAGAGAAAGACAGAAAGACTTGAAAAAAAAGCAACCAAACACACACACACACACACACACACACACACACACACACACACACACACACACTCGTACTGGCTGTGGAAAGATTGACCAGGAGAACATCGCACAAAAGTCCAGAACATTTGACTTTAGACGACCCTAAGGAATAGTTATTACCTTAGATTGTGATGAAATACCATTTTTAAATATATATATATATATATTCCTCATTTTTCTCCGACTTCAAAAGTAATTCTGACTTCACATTTTATTCATTAAGCTATGCACAAATATGCACGTTTTTAAAAGTGATTCCATAAAATAACGATGTTTGTTACGCTGCTCTGTGAAAGTCTGTTGTGTGTGTTATCACAAAATTATTCTCAGTGAAATGTGTTTATTTTAAAAAATAGGATTTTTGTTATAATCAGATTTAACACGTTTACTCGTCTTCTGTCTCACTGGTATAGATCAATACATTTTTAAGTGAAAATTCGAATAAAATCTTTAAACAGTTTAGTAAAATAAACATGAGCTTTCTCGGTCTTGGTCATGAGCATGAGCACAGTGAGATTTTGCACTCGCCATGAAACATACTTAAAAAATAAAGACTGCATTACTATTGTCATGTAAATAACTTCAGATGCCTGAATTGTTGTCATGGTGATGAAAAGACCCCGCCCCCTGGGTCCTGTTGTCACCTGCTCCTCGGTTCCGTGTGTGAATATATTTTGGATGAGAACCGAATGTGAGTGTGTGTTCACTCGTAGACCTGTTCGTGTCTCTGAGGATGCAGGATCACACTGCTGTACTCTTTAATACAGGTGAGTGCAGTGGGCGGGACTAAACGCCGATCAATCAGGTTATTCTGCAGGTGAACGGAGAGCAGAGGGGAGTCGTCACGGGCGGTGATGTCACACAGAGTGTTCATGGGCACCGAGCTACACACACACACACAAGTACATATAAGTACATATAAATACACACATTATACACACTAATCTGATGTCGTTGTGTGTGTGTGTGTGTGTGTGAGGAGTGCGCACTAACCTGATGTGGTTATACCTTTATACCTTTTGTAGTTACAGGTGTGTGTGTGTATGTGTATGTGTGTGAAGAGTGCGCACTAACCTGATATATGTTTGTGTATAAAGGTGTGTGAGGAGTGCACACTAACCTGATGTGGTTGTGTGTATGTGTGTGTGAGGAGTGCACACTAACCTGATGTGGTTGTGTGTTAGGAGTGCACACTAACCTTTTGTAGTTATAGGGGTGTGTGTGTGTGTGTGTGTGTGTGTGTGTGTGTGTGTGTGTGAGGAGTGTGCACTAACCTGATGTTGTGTGTAAGTGTGTGTGTTTTAGGAGTGCACACTAACCTGATGTAGTTGTGTGTACGTGTGTGTGTTAGGAGTGCACACTAACCTTTTGTAGTTATAGGGGTGTGTGTGTGTGTGTGTGTGTGTGTGTGAGGAGTGTGCACTAACCTGATGTAGTTGTGTGTAAGTGTGTGTGTGTTAGGAGTGCACACTAACCTGATGTAGTTGTGTGTACGTGTGTGTGAGGAGTGTGCACTAACCTGCTGTAGTTATAGGGGTGTGTGTGTGTGTGTGTGTGTGTGTGTTAGGAGTGCACACTAACCTGATGTAGTTGTGTGTACGTGTGTGTGAGGAGTGTGCACTATCCTGCTGTAGTTATAGGTGTGTGTGTGTGTGTGTGTGTGTGTGTGTGTGTGTGTGTGTGTGTGTGTGAGGAGTGCACACCAAGTGCATATTGTTGCGTGTAAGTGTGTGTGAGGAGTGTGCAGTAACCTGATGTAGTTGTGTGTGTGTGTGTGTGTGAGGAGTGCGCAGTAACCTGTTGTGTGTGTGTGTGTGTGTGAGGAGTGCGCAGTAACCTGTTGTGTGTGTGTGTGTGTGTGTGTGTGTGTGTGTGTGAGAGGAGTGTGCAGTAACCTGTTGTGTGTGTGTGTGTGTGTGTGTGTGTGTGTGAGAGGAGTGTGCAGTAACCTGTTGTGTGTGTGTGTGTGTGTGTGT
>CM074923.1:1113600-1117539 GCA_037576815.1 Pangasius larnaudii | reverse complement strand
ATTTGAGTCAATATTAGATGTTCAGAATCATTTGAGTCAGTAGCAGATGTTCAGAATCATTTGAGTCAATATTAGATGTTCAGAATCATTTGAGTCTGTAATAGATGTTCAGAATCATTTGAGTCAATATTAGATGTTCAGAATCATTTGAATCAATATTAGATGTTCAGAATCATTTGAGTTAATATTAGATGTTCAGAATCATTTGAGTAAATATTAGATGTTCAGAATCATTTGAGTCAATATTAGATGTTCAGAATCATTTGAGTAAATATTAGATGTTCAGAATCATTTGAGTTAATATTAGATGTTCAGAATCATTTGAGTCAGTAGTAGATGTTCAGAATCATTTGAGTCAATATTAGATGTTCAGAATCATTTGAGTCAATATTAGATGTTCAGAATCATTTGAGTCAGTATTAGATGTTCAGAATCATTTGAGTCAATATTAGATGTTCAGAATCATTTGAGTCAATATTAGATTTTCAGAATCATTTGAGTCAATATTAGATGTTCAGAATCATTTGAGTTAATATTAGACGTTCAGAATCATTTGAGTCAGTAATAGATGTTATGATTCAATTAAGTTAGTAGTAGATGTTTGGGGGCATTTAAGTCAGTAGTGCATATTTTGATTCTTTTGAGTCAGTAGTAGATGTTCAGAATCATTTGAGTCAAGAATAGATGCTATGATTCAATTAAGTCAGTAGTAGATGTTCAGAGTCATTTGAGTCAGTAGTAGAGGTTTTGTTTCATTTGAATCATTAGTAGAAATTGCAAAGTTATTGTGGCTATAAATGTCAGATGGAATCTAATGAAAGTTTATTAAATGGGTTCTATATAATTGTCCACATTTAAACATTTAAATTATTTAACATTTTAAATTAAACATTTAAATTATTCCAGATTGTTTAATAGAGCGTTTATAAAATAAATCCGCACTGAGGGGTCAGTGAAGTTTGTTTTATGGTTAAAAACTGCCCCTGACTGATCAAATGTTCAGATACTTACAGAAGTTTTTATTTTTGTTTATTAAATGCAAACGTTTGAATAATAACGAAGACATCAACACTACGGAACAACACCTAATGAAGTAGATTTACCTGGAGTTTGTACCAAATAGGAGCTAAATAGGAAGAAGGAAGAGAAACAGGAAAAGAATAAATAGTACAGCGTTCAGACTTTCGGGCGTTAGTGCACTTTTCGGGATGAGTCATGAATCACTCGCAGAGGAAGAAAGAAAGAAAGAAAGAAAGAAAGAAAGAAAGATAAGACAAATGGGGCAATTCTGCACTGTGTTAGAGCCAGAAATATTTTAGGAAGAAAAGAAAAAAGAAAAAAAGGACAAAAGGTAACTGTGAATACAGAATGAAAGACAGAAAGAGAGAATGAAGGAAAAAGACAAGTAAGAAAGACAGAATGAAAGAAAGAACAAAAAAGAAAGAAAGACAGAGAAAGACTAAGAAAAAATAAAAGAAAGAAAGAAACAGAAAGAATGACAGAATGAAAGAAAGAACATAAAGAAAGACAGAAAGACTAAGAAAGAATGAAAGAAAAAGACAGAATAAAAGAAAGAAAAAGAAAGAAAGAAAGAAAGGAGAGTAGACGGGTTGTACCTTATCGAGTATGTACTTGTTGAGGTACGGCATGTAGCCCTGACTAGAGACCGGTCCGTCATCATCATCACGGAAATGTTCCTCCAGAGCGGCCGGGTCGTGAGGGATACACAACACCGTACACAGATTATGAGACAGAACCTGCAACACACACACACACACACACACACACACACACACACACACACACAACACCGTACACAGATTATGAGACAGAACCTGGAACACGAACACACACACACACACACACACAACCCCATTCACAGAACCTGGAACACACACACACACAGTTTCGTCTCATGGTGTTCCCCAAGGCTCAATTCTCAGCCCACTGCTATTGATTACATACACACTGTACTTTGGTGATATCAGACTGCTTATAACAAACAGATTTACTCACACACACACACACACACACACACACACACACACACACAAAACACTGTACACAGGTTATGAGACAAAACCTGGAACACACACACACCTCTTCCTGCTCTGATTAATTGATTGAGGCTGAACAGTGACAAATCTGAGGACATACTGATTGTGTCCTCTAAGGTGCTCGTCACAGGGGGCGTGGCCACGCTTGACCATTAGTAGGTCACATGACCATAACATGTCTGTAGTCTGTACCTGTGCCAGGAACTCAGTAACGTCCCTGACAAACCCCCTGAAGGGCCGCGGCGCTGATATTTTAATGTTCTGTGGGTTAAACTTTCTGGAGACGATGGAAAACAGCGAGTGCGTCCTTTCCACTTCCGGGAGCGTCGTCTTTTCCTCTTTTCCCCACCGCAATCTTTACCTACTCTAGACGGAATATACATCATGTTACCTGGAGTTATTTCAGTCTGGAAAATCCTGACACTTCGGTAATAATTTCATTCCACACCTTCCCGTGGAAAACGAATCCAGTCTAAACAGGGCTCAAGACTCCTGCTGCTCCTGCATCTAAACAACCGTGACGGAATTTATTCCACACTTTTCCACCCCGGAGCCGAGACGTTAGAAACAAACTTAATGATTACAGCACCGAGTTGCTACCTCGGGATTGGGATTCTGCAGGATCGAGTGAGTGATCAGATACGCTAAACAAAGACCTGCTTGAGGAACTGCTCAACCACAGTATCCACAAATGTGATGAGTTATAAATAATAAATTAAATAATTAAAAAAAAAAAAAAGAATGTATATTACCCAGGATGCACTAGTGTAAACAAACCTCTGAATTAAACCTGATTTGCTTTTAATCATTTTTTTAAGAATTCACTGTTAGTAAAGATTTTACATGTTTTTGTTTTCTGCTACAGTAATACAGACGGAGACCAGGTTCTGTGATTTCACCGTGCACGTAACACACACACACACACACACACACACACACACCTAACCGGAGTGTGTTAACACTCTACACGCCGAAACAAACTGCAGTGATGAGCTCAATAACCACGACTTTGTGTTTTTGGCAGTTTTAATGATTTCCTCAGTATGCTGAATTCAGTGCAAGATGGTGCTTTTTGTGCTATCAGATCAACACACACACACACACACACACACACACACACACACACACACACAGAGTGAAGTATCACCACATCCGGTGGCCTCCCACTAACAAAACACTCTGAAACTCAATTTAAATTGAAAAGAAAAAAAAAAAAAACTATGCCATCGTGTCAAATTTTCTTAAAATTTCCCTCAGAATTACATTAGAATTGGTTCATTTCTGTCAGTCGTTCAAGCAAAAAAGAAAAAAAAATTGTAATTAGAAAACTGAGAAAAGTTTCAGGGGGGAAAAAAAACCCAACAACTCTGATCCGTGTTACAGTAAAGACACGACTGGGCGAAGTAGACGAGAAATTAAAGAGCTTTTAGGAGAAAGATGTTCATGTTAAATAAAGAAATAAAAGAAAGAAACGGCTCCGTAGCCATTAGCACGTTCTGCTTTAAGCTTTATTTTCACTTCTGACACAAAGAACTGAAATTCTTTATTAGTTTGTAACGTACGTCAAGGTATTGACATTTTGTGGTCCCTTTTTTTTTCTTTTTTGGTGAAAATCATCACACTCTCCTGTTTGTGTCCTAATTTGTGGCTTGTACACTTTCCCATAAACAAACAAACAAACAAACAAACAAAAATCCTAAGAGACACTGATATTGAGGATGTTTTATTCTGAATTTCTTTATTTTTTGTCCTGAGACTCTTCTGTTTACACTTAAATCAAAATGCTAGAAAATTTGAATTCCAGCTGACAGGCGATGACGTCATAATGAGCGGTACAGCAGCCGACCAATCAGCATTAACTCTCAGTGGAACTGCACACACA
>CM074923.1:1106100-1108600 GCA_037576815.1 Pangasius larnaudii | reverse complement strand
TCTGTTTCTCTCTCTCTCTCTCTCATGTCGCTCTCGACTGCTCACCCTGCAATGTCTGTATATGTCTCTTTCTGTCTCTCTCTCACTCTCTCTCCATCTTTTTCCTCTCTGTGCATCTCCCTCACTCTTTCTGCGTGTCTCTCTTTCTGTATATGCCTCTTCTCTCTCTCTCTATCTATCTCTCTCTCTCTCTGGCCATCTATTTCTTGCTCTGTCTGTCTCAATCTCTCTATTTCTTTCTTTCAACCTTCTGCGTATGCCCGCCTCTGATTCTGTCTTTCTTTCTCTCCATCGACTGTCTCTCTCACTATATATGTCTGTCTATCTCTCTCTGTGTGTGTGTGTGTGCATGTCACTCTTTTCCTCTCAATGTCTGTATGCCTCTGTCTCTTTCTGTCTCTATCTCTTTCTCTCCATCTTTTTGTCTCTGTGCATCTCCCTCGCTCTCTCTGTGTTTCTCTTTCTCTGTTTCTCTCTCTCTCTCTCTCTCTCACTCACCTGTCTGACGATGTTCTGGATGAGTTTGTCGATGGTGAAGCCGATGTAGGCGTGGATGGTGAACATCTCACGCAGCGTGTCCTCGTACTGCGTCGACTCCAGATTTCCGTCCAGCAGACTGCGCACCATGTCCAAAAACGCCGGGTAGTACTCCTCCAGCTCCACCTCGCCTAAACACACACACGCTCAATAACAGACTCCTCCCCCAAGTATCCATGACTACCTCAGTACAAACACCTTAGACCTCTACTCTGAGCTCCTTAAAGCTAATACCTTTAGTTCCCCTCAAAAAGCCACACCCACAAAACACGGCAGAATGCTAGCGCAACACGAGGAGAACTCGGAACTGACAGGAAACATCATGTGAGGGTTTCGGAGATGAACAGTTAGCCTATTTACATGCGGTGTGTCTCGCAGCGAGCTACAAAAAGCAGGTGCAGATCGGAAGGAAGACATTGCTGAGCCTGTGAGTCCGGTGTTTACTCAACTTATTAAATAAAAATGGGAAAAAATTTAAACATTCATGAAAAGCTCTCAGTGTAAACTGTGTGTGTGTGTGTGTGTGTCGTACTGGGTTGTTTGAGTCGCAGCTCCATGGCGAGATCAGTGGCCTTGTCTCGGCGTCCCTCGGCCACCAGGAGGCGCTCTGCGCTCTGTTCGGCGCGGTGCTCCAGCAGCTGTCTCTCGGCCTGTCGGTAGACCTTCAGCAGCCGCGAGCACAGAGTCTGGTGCAGCCGCAGGAAGAAGTACCAGTTATTGTTGACGAAGAACAGGTTGTAGATGCCGTCCTGCTCCTTCTGCTGCTCCAGCTGCTCCTGTTGCTCCGCCCCACGCGGGGACGCACACCGCCGCCGCCTCGACTCGCCGTTCACCTGCTGCTGACTCCCCGTAGGCCCTGCTCCTGCCGCCGCCGCTCCTCCCCCTCCTCTCTCCGCCATCGCCGCCGCCTGCGTCTCCGACATCGCCCCGGCCGCAGCCCCGCCCCCTTCCTCCATCTCGGCCTCCTCGTCCGTCCACTCCTCTGTGTCACTGAGCTCACCGCGCCGGGAGAAGAACAGGTCGGGGATGAAGTGGTGGATGATGCGCTTGATCTGGTCCTTGTCCTCCTTGTGGATGGTGGGCTGACGCTTCACGTGATAGATGATGAGGGACGCGGCGTCCTCCAGGATCTGCTTGTCCTCGTAGGAGAAGATCAGGTGAGGTTCACTAGAGGCTCCGCCCCCTTCACGACTCTGCTGACCGACTCCGCCCTCCTCTGTGCTCTGCTCCTGACGCTACACACACACACACACACACACACACCAAGTGTGAAAAACACTTCCTTCAGAAGAGCACAGTGTCACGGGCTGTGACTCAAAATGTTCCAACAGAATTGCACATTATGATGTAACAGGGGTGTGTGAGGAGGGGTGTGTGTGAGGAGGGGCGTGTGTGTGAGGAGGGGCGTGTGTGAGAGGAGGAGCGTGTGTGAGAGGAGCGTGTGTGAGAGGAGCGTGTGTGTGAGGAGCGTGTGTGAGGAGCGTGTGTGTGAGCAGCGTGTGTGTGAGCAGCGTGTGTGTGAGGAGCGTGTGTGTGAGCAGTGTGTGTGAGGAGGAGCATGTGTGAGAGGAGTGTGTGTGAGCAGTGTGTGTGTGAGCAGTGTGTGTGTGAGGAGGAGCGTGTGTGAGCAGCGTGTGTGTGAGCAGTGTGTGTGTGAGGAGGAGCGTGTGTGAGAGGAGTGTGTGTGAGCAGTGTGTGTTAGTACCTCGTCGTAGATGCTCTCGATCTCGTTGAGCAGGCTTTTGGACCTCAGGGCCTTCATGTCGTTCTGTTTGAAATTGACCCCCTGGTGGTCCAGAGATTTGAGGTAAGCTTTCTCATACTGCTCCCTCCAGATCTTATTAAAGCCCTGCTGAGCTTCTCTCCACTCCTCCTCCTTCGCCTTTAACCTGACACACACACACACACACACACACACACACACACACACACACACACACACACACACACACACACACACACA
>CM074923.1:989218-1003482 GCA_037576815.1 Pangasius larnaudii | reverse complement strand
GTTTGAGTGCTAATAAATGTGTGTGTGTGTGTGTGTGTGTGTGTGTGTGTGTGTGTGTGTGTGTGTGTGTGTGTGTGTGTTTGAAAAGTGTGTGTGTGTTGAAGTGTGTACAGCTACACAAATACAGCAATAAAAACCGAATGTCGTTGTGACTGTTTATGTAATCAGACTTTATACTTTTTATCCGTTTATAGTTACATTTAATGTTTTGAAAAAGAAGCTGGTTCCTTTTCTCTCTTACGTTATAGCAGCTATAAACATTCGTTCCCTCACCTGCCTCTCTTTTCTCTCTCTCTCTCTCTCTCTCTCTCTCTCGCTCTCGCTCTTGAAGGTAATAAGAAAAAAAAAAAACAAGCGCATTGTGATGTTACAAAGAAGCGTAAACTCCTCTGTCCTGAAAACGTCGGAAAACTTAACGTTACAGCTTCACCTCTGACTGTTACAAAGCGCTGACACTGGAGACTCCTTCCATACACGTTACATAAACACATTTCACATTACAGGAAACTTGACGATATAAACGTTTATTTTTTAAATCTGTTTTTGTGGAGCGTTCGCTGTACGAGTCGCTGTGAATGAGCCGTTGCTATAGAAACGATAACGTATCAGAGCGAGCGCATTAATATAAACCTGCGCTACTGTCAGGGCTGCTGTTCTAGAAAACTAATCAACACCTTCTGACCAATCGGAGTCCAGCACTCAGCAGCGCCGTGGTGGAAAAGGTTATGCTAGCCCTGTTCATAGAAGTGCAGTGTTATGAAAGCCGAGGGAGCGCTCGCTAATCCTAGTCTCCTCATAAATCTCGTTTCATCTGCATCCCATCCATCTACTTAGACACAAACACAACACACACACACACACACACACACACACACACACTTTGAGTAAAGATTTAAAGTGGGTCATTTTGAGCAGAACAGAAGGGTTAAACACTCGTGTATGTTTTACACGTCTACTCTCTGCTTCTCTCTAACACCATTATTGCCAGATGGCAGGGTTTGTTCTCTCTCTCTCTCTCTCTCTCTCTCTCTCTCTCTCCATCCTTTTCAGGATAAAAGCGATGGCGTGTCATCCTACTGGCCTTCGCTTAATGCAGCTTCAGCTCTGCTTAACATAGCCACTCTTTTAAAAAAAAAAAAAAAAAAAATCATGGCTGCGTCCCAAATACTTATTACAGGAGTTCTTACTGGACTTCATTCCAGCTGGTGGAGAACAATACAAAAAGAAAACCTGACATTTAGTAACTACACGATGAAAATAATCTTTACATTTTTAAATAATCAAAAAAGCCTGCTAGCGAATCAGCTAATTAGCAGGTGGTGTGTGAAATTAGTGCTTAGCCAAATGCACATGTGACTTTTAGCCTTTATTCCAGAAAACACAGAGCCGGAGCTTTCATTACACACTCGTCTGTAAACCTACTCTTCGCTCACAGTGCATTATGGGTAATATTCACACTTTTTTTTTTTTTTTAAATTTTCTGCTTTCCTCATTTCCTGTTTCCTCACTTCCTGGACTTATTGTTACTATAACGGATTTCGTACGTAATAACTAGCAGATTTTAAAAAAGAGATTTTAAAAAAGAAAATTTTAGCGCAACGTCCTTTTTTGGCAGTCAACAGACAGAACCATAAAACTGAATAAAAACATATTTGTTGCTTTTTTAATTCTCTTGTCAATTTGACTTCGGATTCAGTCAGCTCATTGCCACACACACACACACACACACACACACACACACACACCAAACATCGTGTAATTCACATTACACCAGACCTAGCTGCCACAGTTACCAGTTTTCTTTTCAGCGTTCCTAACCTCCTGATTTTTTTCCCCACTCCTAGTGATTTTGTTTCCTGTTTTCTTCCCACCTTGTTTCCTTCTTTATTTATTTCTTTGTTTTTAACATTTGGGTTTCCCAGCAGAGGTGTGCATCCAGATTTGCATCTGCAGAATTCTGCAAAGTCTCCAGAGAGGGAGTTTTTTTTTTTTTTTTTTGCCAGCTGTCCGATATGAAGCTCAGCACAATTGCCACATTCATTGACATATCGGATATACTGGATTACTCAAGCACACATTTACTGCGTTCATTCATCTTCAGTAAATGCTTTATCTCAGTTACAGTCGCTGAGGTTTAAATTACTAATTTGTTTTTTCTTCTGAAATGGAACTAACTATGATAATTGGAAAATATTGCACAAGCAAAAACAATAACTGCAGGAACGGACAGGTTTGGTCAAAATTCCTTTAGGAGAGGATGTGATTGGTTAAAAAGTCTTTTTAGATTTGATGGGAGAGGTCAAAAAATCTTCAAGAGTGGACAGATTTGGTCCAAATTCCTTCTGGAGGGGAAGAAATCGGTCAGAATTCCTTTGGGAATGGGGCGGATTGGTGAAAATTCCTTTGGGAGTCGACAGGATTGTTCTAACCTTCTGCTCCTGAAGGAAGTTTGATCAATCCTGCCCACTCCTGAAGGAATTTAGCCAAAATGAGGTTGGCCAGAGTTCCTTCAGGAGCAATCAATATTGGCCAAGTCTCCTTTGAGAGTGTGCAGGATTGGTTCGGTATTCCTTCAGGAGCGAGCAGGATTGGTCAAAATTCCTTTAACCGCAGAAGGGATTGGTCAGAATTTCTTCTGGAGCAGAAAAGATTGGTGAAATTTCCTACGGGAATGGCCACAACTGGTAGAAAATTCCTTCAGGAGCAGGTGGGATTGGTGAAGATTCCTTTGGGAGTGTGCGGGAGCGAGAATACAAAAAACAGTCCCACACACGTCTCTAGATCTGAGGTTCCTGGTCTTCTTGTTACCTTGTTTTCTTTCACTCCTGCGCTCTTGTTGTTTTCTTGTTTTGTAGCTGTTTCCTCTTTTAGTTCGCTTTAAACACAGACAATGAAATGTTGATGTTTTGAATCTAACAGCTTCATCTGCCTTGCCTTCTGGGTAAACTGTTAACTTGATCCCTCATCCAGCACATTTCACTCGAGCTGATAAAGTCATTGAACAGCCATTAGGATGGTGAAGTGACTCAACCAGGGGAAGTGGAAATATTGCAACATGGATCTCTCCATCACGGCTCTTTTTGTAGCCATGACGAAGCTCTCTCCTGCTAATAAATACCTCTGAGTGTGTGTGAGTGTGTGTGTGTGTGTGTGAGAGAGAGAGATAGAGAGTGTAAATTCAGACTGAAACGACTATTCCTACATTTATTTATTCCTTCGGAATCGTTCTCCACAGGAAGTTTGTAATAAAAGCCCCCAATCGATGATAATGGCATTTGCGCGTGTTTGTCATCTTTGCGAAAGCGTAGCGTGCAGGAATTTGTTCAGATTTATCCGTATCTCAGAGCTGTAAGTGGTGTGTAAATTATCCTGAATGAGTGTGTGGCGGTTTGTCTTGGTAAAGCTGCGCCGTTGCACTCAGACATTAATGAGGCGATCAATGGCCGAGCCGTACTCCGCCGTGCTGCTCGTCTAATGCACACGCTTCTCATTATTTATGTGTCTTTTACTTTTTACTCATTTGGGTTTGTTTATGCACATTTTTGTGTTTATTTATGTGGTGTTTAGCTGTGTATATTCAGCTTTATGTGTGTGTGAGTGTTTGAAACACTCACTGTAAAGCTATTTGTCCCTGTTTCCCACAGTGAGCGGATTAAAGAGATTTTACTGCCCAAAACACCAGGCTGCTGAACACATGGGCTGCTTCTGGTGTGTGTGTGTGTGTGTGTGTGTGTGTGTGTGTGTGTGTGTGTGTGTGTGTGTAGCTGTGACAGACAGGATTGTTCCAGTTTAGGGATTTGATTTGCTTAGGGTCAGTTGAGCTGCAGTTAGGGTTGGTCTAGGGCAGGAGTTCCCAGTCTAGGGGTCGCTTGATTTATGGGGTTGTGAGAGAAAGTCACAGTCTCCTCTTGTGCTTTATTTATTTATTTAACTTATTAATATTACAAACAATGAAGATGGATTTTGTGTGCAACTGTTTTGAACTGTTACTGGGAGTCTCAAACAAGACACATTAGTCTTTCTCGCTATCCTGATACGCCGCACTTGCGTAGGAGTCCCGCAATAAAAAAAATGAATTCTCTGTCCATTTACCTCTGCGAGTTCCTCGAGAACATCGAGTGACTCTGACTCAGTGGAACAAGAGAAGGAAACAAGCGCATAACTATGCTGAAACGTTGAATATTGAATGTGGATTTACAAGTATGAGTGGCATGACTCCTCACTTCTTGCTTGCAGCTGGAATTTAACAGTGAAAAGAGACACATCCTTTCATACACACCTCCTCACTTTTTCAAAAGGTGTCTCAGGAAATGTAAGCTCGCCCTCCCCACTGGACTGGTACATCAGTGCAACGGATATTACTTGGGTTTTTAGTCACTTATGTGTTATGTGTATATTACTGGCATAATAAAATGTTCGAATATTGCATTAGTCTTAGATTATAAATCTCGAATAAAAAAATGTAAAGTGGTCAAGGCTTGTGGTCGTGGAAAATTCATAATGTCTATTTGGGGTAGTTTACTATACTTAGAACTATAGTTAGAAGTGGTCTAGGGCTAGAAAAGGTCTAAAGTTAGAATTGGTCTAAAGTTAGAATTGGTCTAGGGTTAAAACTGGTCTAAAGTTAAAATTGGTCTAAAGTTAAAATTGGTCTAGAGTGAGAATTGGTCTAGAGTTAGAAATGATCTAGGGATAGAAATGGTCTAGGGTTAGAATTGGTCTAAGGTTATGTTTTTATGTTTATGTTTTCACGTTCCACCAGAAAACAAATTGCCAGGAGGAAACTCTCTTTAATTCAAATGGATGGAGATCAGCAGCCAGTGTTCCAGGATTGATGGTGAGAATTTGACTTCTGTGGAAAAGCATCATCTGAACAAACATCAGCACATATGAATGTTGTTCTGTTGAACCTATAAATTATACTTAAATTC
This sequence comes from Pangasius larnaudii, assembly GCA_037576815.1. Lineage (NCBI taxonomy): Eukaryota > Metazoa > Chordata > Actinopteri > Siluriformes > Pangasiidae > Pangasius > Pangasius larnaudii. The sequence goes on along the minus strand of CM074923.1, from coordinate 998,551 downwards.
AAAATTGACTTATAATTCACAACCATTTGCTCGGGTTCCAAAAGCTAAATATTAAACTCTTTATTTGTACCTGCTCCTCAGCTTGGCTGGAGCCTCAGTGAGAAGAAGCAGCTTCTTATCCACCGATAAACTCGCCACAGCGGAGACTTTTATGAAGCCAAGAACGCAGATATAAGTCAAGGTAGAGACTGTCAGTACGACCGTCCGAGAAGAACATAGATAAAAGAAGATGGAAGTCCAAATGTTCAGCACGAGGACAAATTAAAAAGTTTGAAGAACCAACAAAAACGCCACCACCAAACAGACTAAGAAGATCAACCAGTACCAGGACCGTCTTCTATCAACTTCAGCTTCAGAATTTCCATCCAGCTCTTCTGTTGTGGCCTTCAGCAGTGCGCCTGGAAGTTCTACTAAAAATATATGATGCATCCCACTACAAAGTTCAAACTGCAGGAGGCTTTTTCATGGTCAACCCCCGTTAAAACAGCGACTCTGTGTGAGAGCCACAAGTAGGAAATTTCCAGATATAAAACAACGACGCAGCCTGGAAATATTTAAGAACGCTTTAAAATTTGGCTTTGCAGCTTCACAACTTTCCATCCAGAAAAGGGTTTTTGTATCACATGTGCTTTTTATGTAGTGATTCCATGTGTTTAGAGTTTAACCGGTTCGATTAAGGGTAAGTTTCTTTATTTCCTTTTTCCCTTCAGAAGCTTAAAAAGAACAGCAGGAGTCTCTGAAACTATTAGTGGTTGTGGAAAATACCGCTGTTTGTCTAGATAGAGAGCTGATGGAGGCAGTGAACAGGAATTACTGTTGACGTTCAACTAACAAATAAACACGTGCAATTTGTTATTAAGAAACGTTTTAGCATAGAGGTGAGGTTTAGTAAACATTTTCTGTTGCATGTTCATACATACTACAATATTCTACATAACGTTTATATTTTAGATATGAAGATATTTTGATGTTTTGATAAATGGTTACAGAAAAAAAGGTAAAGAATTCAAAGTTAATTAAAGGTTTTTTTTATTTAACTTTTTTATTTCTGGTCTGTTTATTTTATTTATTTTGTCTGTAGGGTGTTTATGTTATCAAAGATATTAATTTTTATTAATATTAATTTTAATTGATATTAATTTGATAACCTCCTAAAAATTCAAAATATTGTGATCTTTAGTCAAAGGTTTGAAGATAATTTCCCATATTTGGATATTTTGAATCCAGCAATATATTATAAATTACAGATTTGTAATCATTATACCAAAATTGTTATAATTACAAAATTGTATTATTAATTCCATAAATATTAACCTGTTTCTTAAAAACCCTGTTAACTTTCACGATTGTGATCTTGATACCAAAATATGAAATTTACGTTTCGTTATTATAATCATGTTTCCAAGACGCTGAGGTTTGGATTATATTTTTGGAAACAGTTCTTGAACTAATATTACATTTGTGAAATAATGATCATGGTTTTGGAATGAATTCCTGTAATTCTACTGCCAAGATTATAGTATTAAGTGCAAATGTATATTTTTATTGAAATTATGGAAATCGGTTTCCACATGGCTTCTGTGGACCAAGATAGTGTTGGTTTAGGGTTAGTGTTAGTTTAGGGTTAGTGTTAGTTTAGGGTTAGTGTTAGTTTAGGGTTAGTGTTAGTCTTGAGTTAGTGTTGGTTTAGGGTTAGTGTTGGTTTAGGGTTAGTGTTAGTCTTGAGTTAGTGTTGGTTTAGGGTTAGTGTTGGTTTAGGGTTAGGGTTAGTTTAGGGTTAGTGTTGGTTTAGGGTTAGGGTTAGTTTAGGGTTAGTGTTAGTCTTGAGTTAGTGTTGGTTTAGGGTTAGTGTTAGTCTTGAGTTAGTGTTGGTTTAGGGTTAGTGTTGGTCTAGAGTTATTGTTGGTTTAGGGTTAGTGTTTGTGGAGATGTAGGTTTGGTTTAGGGTTAGTGTTGGTTTAGGGTTAGTTTAGGGTTAGTGTTTGTGGACATGTGTGGTTGGTTAGGATTAGTGTTGGTCTTGAGTTAGCGTTGGTTTAGGGTTAGTGTTGGTTCAGGATTAGTGTTGGTTTAGAGTTAGGGTTTGTGGAGATGTAGGGTTTGTTTAGAGTTAGTGTTGGTTTAGGATCAGCGTTAGTTTAGGGTTAGTGTTGGTTTAGGGTTAGTGTTGGTTTAGGGTTAGTGTTTATGGAGATGTAGGGTTAGTTTAAGGTTAGTGTTGGTTTAGGATCAGCGTTAGTTTAAGGTTAGTGTTGGATTAGATTTAGTGTTAGTTTAGGGTTAGTGTTAGTTTAGAGTTAGTGTTAGTCTTGAGTTAGTATAAGGTTAGTGTTGGATTAGAGTTAGTGTTAGTTTCGGGTTAGTGTTGGATTAGATTTAGTGTTTGTGGAGATTTGCGGTTGGTCTGGAGTTTGGGTTTGACAGTTGATGGCTTTAAACTCAAGTGATGACACGATCAGATGCTCCAAATGATTCAGCTTTATTTTTGCGTATAGATTTGACTGCACAGATCAGACCGTTGCACAGAAGGCGTGAAGTTTTCAAACACACATGACAGTAAATAGTGCTCCGAAAAAAAACAAGACGCTCAACACTTTTCTCAAACTGTACAAAATTTACAACACGTGATAAAGAGGCGGCAAAGCAAATCATTTCATTTCGGTTCGTTCCTTTCGGGATCAGTTTGCTAGCTGAATTAATTCATATTAATAAAATTTTATCCAAAAATATAGTCAAATGTTCACAAATAAATAAGGATTTTCTTGTGGATATTTTTACATTAATGTCTGATATAATGTGCCTAATTATTTCTCTCGGTCTAAATCTCATGTTTAATATGACATTTTTTCTCAATTTTTCCAATTTTCCACAAGTCACATGATACAATTATTTGGTGCCACTGCATCTGGATAATGGATTTACTACTCCAAGTGAAATAATTCTGGTGATTTATTCATAATTACTTTACAAATAAATAAATACAACACCGTCGAATGGGTTCGATCATGAAAATATCTCCCTCCTTACGCTACAAACACAATGCCATCAGCGGTCACGTTTTAAATGGTGCGTGATCACTACATCAGAGTGCACTATCATGAGCTGGTTTTGTTTCATGGGCCGTCAAACTCTAATACAATTTTTTTAAAAAAAGATATTTCTCCACGAGTCCATCATCCTTCACTAATGGAAGTCCACGGGCAGTGTGTTACTACTGACCCGAGCAGCAGGGACGACAACCGTGACCCTGGAATTAATTTTCCTGTAACAGTGCAGTCTGTTTTTCTGGTTGTTCTGAAAATGTTCTCCGTACAACATTCCTGCAACGTTTTTACTGGTAGTAAAGTTAACACAAAGTTTCCGATGATCTTACGTTTTTGTCTAACTGACAACGTTGCGCGGGCAAACCGTTATCACGTCGTGTCCTCGGAACACCGTCACACCACAGCGCTGCTGAATGCTGGACTCTGATTGGTCAGAAGGTGGTGATTAGTTTTCTATAACAGGTTCATATCAATGCACTCGTCCTAATATGTCATCGTTTCCATAGTAACAGCTCATTCGCAAGGATGTGTACAGCGGACGCTCCACATAAACGGATAAAAAAAAACGTGCGTAATCGTCGATACGGTGAAGTTTTCTGTAATGAGACGTGTTTATGTAACGTTTATGGAAGGAGTCTCCAGTGTCAGCGCTTCGTAACAGTCGGAGGTGAAGCTGTAAGAGGAGTTTATGCTTCTTTGCATTTTCTTGATAACATGGCAAGCTGCGATTTTATTTATTAACTTCAAGAGAAAGTGAGCTATAGCTGCTATAAGGTAAGTGATAATGTAAGGGATATTAGGCAACAGTAAATGTAACTATAAATGGATAAAAATGGTTAAACATGTGCTGCAGTTCTTGGTAGTGCACTCACACTGTGAATTCTGAAACTTGTGCCACTGCTGTCGCTCCACTAGAAGAAAAACAATCAAACTATCGAATGTGTTGTGCAGTAATTCCTCTCCCATTGGCGTGGGGTGGGGGGGGGGCGGAGCTTTAAGTCTGTGGCCAATCAGAAGGCTTTAACGTCACTGTGGCGTTTTTCATTATTAAAGAACATGCATTGTCCAGTGCTACCGGTTAGCTTGTAGCTTCAGTGCTAACAGCATTCATGCCATATGGGTGAATGTTCCGATACTGTTTTTAACATGCCCTTGTACACTTCCCCTAAAGAGTGTGCACTTGTGCACTTCCCCTAAAGAGTGTGCACTTGTGCACTTCCCCTAAAGAGTGTGCACTTGTGCACTTCCCCTAAAGAGTGTGCACTTGTGGCAACCGAGTGGATTAAGTGTTTACCAGGAACACACACAAACATTAAGCGTTAAGAAGCTTTCTTTACATCCTGTACGTTGGCTTGCTAACTCGCTAGCATGTCGCTTAGCTAGTGTGTTAAATCGCTAGTAAAATATCGCATTCCTTCAGGTGTCATCAGATTGCAGCAAAGCCTTCTGGGTAAGTTGTGCTCCTGAAGTCTACAGTGATGTTGACTCGATTCCTCGTGTAACAACACACTTCAGCAAGGGTGCATTAAAAACAGTACTGGAAAAAGGACAGGACCGAGTGTGTGACTCTTGTCCCTGTAATGTAATAATGTGTGTATGTTTTTACGCTGTTTGCAAATATATGACACACACACAACCACACACACACACACACACACACACACACACACACACACTCTCTCTCTCTCTCTCTCTTTTACGGAATCAAAAACATGTAGATGGACTGATTAATCCAACACAGAAGGAGAAAAAACGTTGACAAACATTATCAGGACGTATTAAAACCAAAATAGTGTCCTTTCAGGAAAGTGTGCACTTCTTAGTGTCCAGTGTTTCTTTTTTTTTTTATGTCTTGACTTCATGACCTTTGACCTTAGAACCGCACTAGACTAAAATCACAACGTCTGAAAAAAAAGACTCCAGAATCTCTTTTGTTCCTTATGTCTTTCCCATATGACCTTTGACCTCAGAACTGGGTGTGGTCCATCTCATCCAGCCAGGAGGCGGGGCTCGTGGGGAAGTCTGGGTATCCGGTGCTGCTGCCTGTGGAGAGGTCAGAGGTCACGGCTCTGAGCGGTTGACCTGCCGCTCCCGCCAGCCCCTCCATGCTGAAGGCCACGCCTCCAAGTAGGTGGGCGTGTCCAGGCAGCGAGCTGATGGACGAGGGCGAATAAGGACTCGCCGCCTCTAACGAGAAACCGCTGTTCATCATGTTGCTGCCGGAAACGTCCCCGACGCTCTCGTACAGGCCGTTAGCGTGACCCAGTTCCGACAGGATCTGATCGTCTGAGGGAGACAGGAAATGACATCAGCGACCATGATGCAAGAGCATCCAGTATAACGTGAATTAGCAACATAAATACGTTGCAAAGGTTTAGAACGACTAGCACTTGTTTTCAAAACAAAGGATCAAAGGATCGCGAGACAGGAAATGACATCATCAATCATTATGCGTTTTATGGATTAATCAAAGGATCTAGAGACAGGAAATGACATCATCATTCGTTGTGCGTTTTATGTCGTCATCACGCAATGCAAATCAGCATTATAACGTAAATATAACGCAAAGGATCAGTTTCTCTGCTAGAGACAGGAAATGACATCAGCAGTCATTAGCAAGAACATTTTTAAAGTAAACATTACAGACAAATATTTTTTGAATATATTTTATAAAAATAAGTTAATAAAATTGACACTACTGCACTGTTTACTAGATTTTAAATAATAATACTATACTTTCGGAAGTCTATAAGGAAGTTCACACCCTTTTTATCCATGTGGAGTTTTTTATAAAATCTAACTGTAAACTTCTGGAGTGTTTCTGATTTACTGTGTGTTTGAAACGGAGTGTGTTTAAGCCCCGTTTCCTCTCAAACGCTTTCCTTTTTCACTTCTCGTAAACGCCGCCTTTTAAAAGTAGACGTGGGCTTTTACGGGTTTTCCGAAACCGACTCGCAAAGATCAAGATCCTGAAGTGACCCTGAAAAAATCCAAACGGTGGAATAATAAGAAAAACGTCATCTGTATGAAAGTGTCTGAAACCGTCAGAGCGAGAATTCGGATGCTTTGGTAAGATTGTGCCAGGGTGCAATTATTTATGCTAATTAGTCTGATTTAATTAAATTAATCTGATTTAAACTTGGGTGAATATTGAACTGTTTAAAACACACACACACACACACACACACACACACACACTACTGGAACCTCATATAGTTCATCAGTGTGTGTTCGTACAGGAGTGTGTGTTCTTAGAGGTGTGTGTGTTCATGCAGGAGTGTGTGTTCTTAGAGGAGTGTGTGTTCTTAGAGGAGTGTGTGTTCTTAGAGGAGTGTGTGTTCTTAGAGGTGTGTGTGTTCATGCAGGAGTGTGTGTTCTTAGAGGTGTGTGTGTTCATGCAGGAGTGTGTGTTCTTAGAGGAGTGTGTGTTCATGCAGGAGTGTGTGTTCGTACAGGAGTGTGTGTTTGTACAGGTGTGTGTTTGTACAGGTGTGTGTTCGTACAGGAGTGTGTGTTCATGCAGGAGTGTGTGTTCTTAGAGGAGTGTGTGTTCTTAGAGGTGTGTGTGTTCATGCAGGAGTGTGTGTTCTTAGAGGTGTGTGTGTTCATGCAGGAGTGTGTGTTCTTAGAGGAGTGTGTGTTCATGCAGGAGTGTGTGTTCGTACAGGAGTGTGTGTTTGTACAGGTGTGTGTTTGTACAGGTGTGTGTTCGTACAGGAGTGTGTGTTCATGCAGGAGTGTGTGTTCTTAGAGGAGTGTGTGTTCTTAGAGGTGTGTGTGTTCATGCAGGAGAGTGTGTTCTCAGAGGAGTGTGTGTTCTTAGAGGAGTGTGTGTTCATGCAGGAGAGTGTGTTCTCAGAGGAGTGTGTGTTCTTAGAGGAGTGTGTGTTCTTAGAGGAGTGTGTGTTCTCAGAGGAGTGTGTGTTCTTAGAGGAGTGTGTGTTCTCAGAGGAGTGTGTGTTCTCAGAGAAGTGTGTGTTCTCAGAGGAGTGTGTGTTCTCAGAGAAGTGTGTGTTCATGCAGGAGTGTGTGTTCATGCAGCACTTAGAGATTATTATCCTGTTTTTGTGAATCACATGTAACACTTCAGGGCTTGAGGTTATAATTAGAGTCCTGTTACTAAGCGCTGACACTGGAGACTCCTTCCATAAATGCTAAATAAACACCTTCTTACAGAAAACTTCGCCGTGTCATTTGACAGGATCTGTGAGCAGTTTCTCTGGAATGGTTGGAAACCTTGTACGGACGCTACCACCTGACGGAGCTCTTCCATGGCTCGCTAAGGAAAAATCTGTTTGTTTGCTAACGAGCAGTTTTGGAGGTATCTAGAGGGGCTTTGGCTCTGCCCTAATGCTCCTCAGGGCAAAAACAATCTTAAGACCATGTTGAGTATTATGTGCACTGGTCATGAGGCATCTAAATAGTATTCCTTGATCATTGGAGACCACAATACCAGTTCTGCTGTAAAATTAATATGGGAAAACGATTTGGCGTGTACATTTGAGGATGAAGAATGGGTGAAGATTACAGGAAACTTAAAAAATGATGTCTAAAGATATTAGAATGCGTCTGATACGATTTGAAATTTTGCCCAGATTCCACTGAGCGGGTTTGAGGGACAGTCCAGGGTGCTGGCGATGCCAGAGGGACGAGGGCAACCTGTTTCATGCCCTCTGCCAATGTTCAGAAGTTCAGCATTTTGGGACAGAGGTGCATGGTGTGTGTGTGTGTGTGTGTGTGTGTGTGTGTGTGTGTCTCACAGATATCACAGGCCCAGATGTGGATACACATCTACTACACCAAGGGGAGGAAATGTCTCGATCTTTCCGGTTTGCAGTCAGTTGTAATTACGTGGCGAGGAAGCAAAATGACTGCAACAGTGACGTAGAGGGAATATATTTCTATGATATAATAATATATACATATGCACACATTCACTCTACGTGTCTATGTATGTATATATTATTATTATTTTTATTAATTGATTTAATTTTGTTTTGTGCAGGTCTTTGTTTATGTTTTTTTTTAAATGATTGACCATATGAATGTTTTACATTCCTGCTTCTTTGTAAGAGTAAGAAAACCCAATAAAGTGTAAGTCATAAAAAAAAGAAAACTTCACCATGTCAAAGATTTTTTTTTAAGTGGAGCGTCCGCTGTACACGTCCCTGTGAACGAGCTGTTACTATGGAAACGATAATGTATTAGAACGAGCTGCTGTGGAAGGAGTCTCCAGTGTCAGCGCTTCGTGACAGTCAGAGGTGAAGCTGTGACTTTAAGTTTTACGAAAAACTCAGTTTAGAGTTTAGAGAGAGAAAAACGGGCAGGTGAGGGAACGACTACTAATGTAGGAAAATAATTAACTACAGAGTGATGACAATAAATCTGGAAAACTCTGCTATGGATTATGTTAATTAATCACATTTAGCACTTTCCCCGTATTTAATCGTCATTAGTGGATAAACTAGAGGAAGACTTTTCTGTCATGTTGAAAAGGAGAACAAAATTCATAACATATTTTTTCTTTATTTTAGGCAACAGCAGTATGTCAAAAATATTTGTTAACTTTTCTGTTTCTGAAAATAATAGATAATTCTGTTCATTATTCTGAAACACCAGTAAATGTTTGCAGATTATTGGAGATTATCGTGCAGTCTGAACTGTCAGAACTGTGAAATAATAAGCCAGAGGTTTTACACACTGCTGCGACGTGGCAGAAAATGGTTGCCAAAGTGAGCTGTTCGAATAAAACATTAAAAATTCACTTTCACTTGATGATAAACGTGTAAAAGTGAACGTATCTCAGCTGCTGTACCTCTGAAGCTGAGCTCGCTGTCACTGATCCCTCCATCCTCGGCCGAGCTCTCCTTCTCCACCTTCGCCGCTCCTCTGCTGCGCTTAACACTTTTATAAAACTGACCCCAGCGATGGCGTCCTGCGTCCTTCTTCAAACGCTTCTCCTTCGCTCGTCTGTTCTGGAACCACACCTGAGAGAGAGAGAGAGAGAGAGAGAGTGAGTGAGAGAGAGAGAGAGTGAGTGAGTGTGTGTATGAGAGAGAGAGAGAGAGAGAGAGAGAGAGTGAGAGTGAGAGAGAGAGTAGTGAGTGTGTGTATGAGAGAGAGAGAGAGAGTGAGAGAGAGAGTGAGTGTGTGTATGAGAGAGAGAGAGAGAGAGAGAGAGTGAGAGTGAGAGAGTGAGTGAGTGTGTGTATGAGAGAGAGAGAGAGAGAGAGAGAGAGAGAGAGAGAGTGTGTGTGAGAGAGAGAGAGAGAGAGAGAGAGAGAGAGAG
>CM074923.1:929229-931729 GCA_037576815.1 Pangasius larnaudii | reverse complement strand
TTAATCTAATACAAACATACGCCGTTTAAAACATTTCACACCAAATCAAACCAAACGTATATCGTTGCATTATTATTATTATTATTATTATTATTATTATAATACTAGTTTTTAACGTCCCTGAAGTTAAACGAAAACAAACAACGTGACTGTTGATATGTTCTTATTTTAATCACATTGTCAGACTACAAAATCAGCTACAAAAAAAACTCCTAGCTATTCTCGGCTCGTGTGCGCTATCGCCATCTACTGGATGTATTCTGAACTGCGGCAATAAACGTACTTTTAAAAAAGGAATCATGGTTAATTATGAAACGTAATCATCGTCATTTGGTGGTTTCCGAGAACGAAAAACGAATATATCCAGGTACTGGTTCCTAAAATGCTATTTAAATCTATCAAAGTCAAACACGGGCACATGTAGTTTCCTTTAGCAGCTAAGAAAAGACGAGAAAAATCAATCAAAGGTAAACAAAACTTCCAGCTGAACTCTGACCCGAGATCCGTTTAACAAGTAAATCATTGACGTTAAAAATAACCAACTTTCGGTCATTTTAAAGATTTAGCAGTCGTTAATGATGTCTACCGCTCCAGTTAGAACGCTAGCTAGATGCGAATTCTATCTATTTTTAAAGCAGAATATCCTAATTTGTGATTTTATAAACATCAGTCTGAAATTTGTAATAATAATTTAGTAAAAATTAAGGATGTACTGACCCAATACGGAGTATTTGCTAGTCACGTGAAGCCGGCTTTTCCAGCTATGTGCTATCTGCCCTCTTCTGCATACATAAGCTCACAAACGCCCGTGATTGGCTAGTGTCTCTGTGATTGACAGGGGAGAGAGAGTATGCCCCTCCCACCCAGACTCCACTGCTAGACTCTGGCATTTTATTGATTTTATACTGATTTTATTTCATCTTTTAAACATGTACCATGTGACATTTCCCCAGAACGTAGCATAGTATAGCAACAGAACCTCGCGGACAGTCGGCATGGCAACTGAAAAGACCTCAGTACCGGATCAGTATCTGGTCTGAGCCAGTATTCAGAGTTCTGAGATCAGTATCGGTGCAGTTCTTATTTAAAAAATAAATAATTAAATAAATAAAAATACCCACCGATCGGTTGCAAAGCTCAGGAGAAGACACTTCTTCTTGGTCCTTGTCGAAGAAGCTGTGGAAGCTTTCCTTGTTGATCTTGCTGCTGGATGAAGGTCTGAGCTGGGACACGTTGTTCCCACTGGGTTCTTCATCCTCATCAAGAAAGATGATCTGATTGGCGGCTGAGATTTTCTCCTCCTTTGCTTTCTTGATCTGCTGAAATTGTTTCAGGGCATCGTTCATGAAGCGTTCCATGAGTGTATCAGCCAGAGTTGTGATGGATTTGCTCGCCGTCACGACTGATCCGTCCACGCGGTCCTCCCTCGTCTTCTCAGGAGGGACATCTAAAGATTCCTGAAGGTCCTCAGTCGGCGTGGATGTCTCACCATGGATCAGCAGGTCCAGAATGTCTGGCGTTTGATCTTCCTGAACGTCCTCGACTTTTGTGACATCTTTCAATTCCAGGACGACGTCTCCGAATCTCTCGTGTGACACAGGACAATTTTCTCCATTAAGGTCCTTGAAGATCTCGCCATCAACAGCAGCAGGATCAATCTTCAAAACGTCTGAAACACAAGAAGGCTTCGAATCAAGATCGAAACGTTTCTCAAGTGGTTCTCTCGTCTCAGAAGGTGGATCCGGATCTGCTTTTTTATTCTGAAGTGTGCTTTCAGACTTGTTCGTCTTTTCCATTTCATTCGAACGATCATCAAACGAGGAATCTTCTTCCTCGGAGGTTCTGGTACGGCCTTCAAACGTCTCGAGTAGATGAGAGATCTTATCAGGAGGAGCAAATATTCCGTGTTTCTCTTTGCACTGGAAGTAAACGACGCCATCGTAAGTGCCGTTGTTGCTTCCTTCGGATACGTCCAGTTCCACTCCGGCCCAGAATCCTTTAGCAAAGCTCGTTCGTCCCTTGAATCTCAGAGTTCCTGGCTGAACGTTGCTCACCAGAACCCGGTCTCCGATGTCGTAATCAGGCATCTCATCCTTCGGAGACTTTGGAGGGCTGGGAACATCATCAATGCTTTCTTTTGTAAGCTTTCCCAGGAAATCGAGATCCAGAGGTTTTTCCTGGTCGAAGGTACCGCTAGTATTCCCTGATTTGACGCTAATCTCCTCCTCTATCTCCTCCTCACTGCTGCTGAAGGAGAATCTGTAGGATTCCTCTTCTGGATCTTCAGAAGAAGGCGAGGGAGGTTGTTTTTCCTCTGGAACCGCTGACTCGAAATCATCGTTGTAGCTGTCGACTGATGGTGACGTGGTAGGTTTATGCTTCAAGTCTTCCTTTCTCGGGGAAACGTCTGGAGTGGAAGAGACGTCTACGGATGAAGGAATCTCTGGAGGTTTCGGTTCTTCTGGTTCTGGCTTAGTTAAGAGTGAGGAACTGGATTTAA
>CM074923.1:909229-924229 GCA_037576815.1 Pangasius larnaudii | reverse complement strand
TGTGTGTACAGGAACAGGATGCGATTTGGAACACACAGCTTGCGTTACTTTAAGCGGCGGTTCGTACGGATCGCGTTCGTGTTTTTAACACACACTCGTCTCTGAAGTGTGTAACAGTGACACAGTTATCACTTGATCCCTCATCCAGCAGTTACATAACACACTTCACTCCAGCTGATAAAGCAAGACAACAGCCTCTGAAATGTGTGTGAACTGTACGGTGTGTATTGTGTAGTGCAGTGTGTAGTGAAGTGCAGTGTACAGTGTGTAGTGTGCAGTGCAGTGTGTAGTGCAGTGAAGTGTACAGTGTGTAGTGCAGTGTGTAGTGAAGTGTACAGTGTGTAGTGCAGTGTATTGTGTAGTGAAGTGTGTAGTGAACTGTACAGTGTATTATGTAGTGAAGTGTGTAGTGTGTCATGAAGTGTGTCGTGAATTGTGTAGTGTATTGTACAATGTGTAGTATGTAGTGTAGTGTGTCGTGAAGTGAACTGTACAGTGTGTAATGTGTAGTGCAGTGTGTAGTGCAGTGTGTACTGCAGTGTGTACTGCAGTGTGTACTGCAGTGTGTAGTGCAGTGTGTACTGTGTAGTGCAGTGTGTACTGTGTAGTGCAGTGTGCAGTGCAGTGTAGTGTGTACTGTGTAGTGCAGTGTGTAGTGCAGTGTGTACTGTGTAGTGCAGTGTAGTGCAGTGTGTAGTGCAGTGTACAGTGTGTAGTGTAGTGTGTAGTGTAGTGTGTAGTGCAGTGTGTGGTGCAGTGTGCAGTGTGCAGTGTGCAGTGCAGTGTGCAGTGTGTAGTGCAGTGTAGTGCAGTGTGCAGTGCAGTGTAGTGCAGTGCGTAGTGCAGTGTGTAGTGCAGTGTGTAGTGTAGTGCAGTGTGTAGTGCAGTGCAGTGTAGTGCAGTGTGTAGTGCAGTGTGTAGTGCAGTGTGGTGCAGTGTGTAGTGTAGCGTAGTGCAGTGCGTAGTGCAGTGTGTAGTGCAGTGTGCAGTGTAGTGTGTAGTGCAGTGTGTAGTGTAGTGTGTAGTGCAGTGTGTAGTGTAGTGCAGTGTGTAGTGCAGTGTGTAGTGTAGTGCAGTGTGTAGTGCAGTGTGTAGTGCAGTGTGTAGTGCAGTGTGTAGTGTAGCGTAGTGCAGTGCGTAGTGCAGTGTGCAGTGTAGTGTGAGACCTGGTTTGTATCTTCAGCGTTCCTGAGTTTCTCCCTCAGTTTCAGTGTTGTGTGTTGGATCCTCTCGATCTCCTCTTGCTGTTTCAGTAACAGTTTCCTCTCCCTCCGTGCCGCCCGGTTCACCTCCTGCAGCCTCCTGATCTCCGCCTACACACACACACACACACACACACACACACACACACACACACACACACACACAGAGAGAGATAAGTATGTCACATCATACATCCTGTAACAGCAGATGCTTCAGGTGTAACAGCAAATGTGTAACTGCGATTGTGCCGAGAATGTTACAGGTGTGACTGAGCGAAACGGTGTTATGGGTGTAACTGTGTGTAACTGTGTGTAACTGTGTGTAACAGCATTACAGGTGTATCTGCGTGTTGTTGTAACAGGATGTTGTGTTGTTTACCTGCTCCTGCTGTAGTTTGAGCAGCAGGCCTCGCTGTTTCTTGCGAATCGGAGGCATTTTATCATCTTCGCCCTTATCACGCAGACGCCTGGCGAGAGACACCGAGAGAGTGAGACACAGAGAGAGAGAGCGAGACACACACAGAGAGAGAGAGAGCGAGACACACACAGAGAGAGAGAGAGCGAGACACACACAGAGAGAGAGAGAGCGAGACGCACAGAGAGAGCGAGCGAGACGCACAGAGAGAGCGAGCGAGACGCACAGAGAGAGCGAGCGAGACGCACAGAGAGAGAGCGAGAGACACAGAGAGAGAGCGAGAGACACAGAGAGAGAGCGAGAGACACACACAGAGAGCGAGAGACACAGAGAGAGAGCGAGAGACACACACAGAGAGCGAGAGACACAGAGAGAGAGCGAGATACAGAGAGAGAGAGACACACACACACACACAGAGCGGGAGACACAGAGAGAGAGCGAGATACAGAGAGAGAGACACACACACAGAGAGCGGGAGACACACAGAGAGAGAGCGAGAGACACACACAGAGAGAGAGACACACACAGAGAGAGCGAGAGACACACACAGAGAGCGAGATACAGAGAGAGACACACACACAGAGAGCGGGAGACACAGAGAGAGAGCGAGAGACACAGAGAGAGAGAGAGAGAGAGAGAGACACGCACACACAGAGAGAGCGAGAGACACAGAGAGAGAGCGAGATACAGAGAGAGAGAGAGAGAGAGACACACACACACAGAGAGAGCGAGAGACACAGAGAGAGAGCGAGATACAGAGAGAGAGAGAGAGAGACACACACAGAGAGCGGGAGACACAGAGAGAGAGAGCGAGACACAGAGAGAGCGGGAGACACAGAGAGGAATGCACACGTCACCATCTTCACACGGCGTCGCAAAATATAGCACACTGTTGAGGAATTGTGGGAGTGTAGCACCGTGGATCACGTGAACTACTGAGGATGTGCGAGAAACTGAACGCAGTTAACCGGTTAACAGTCACCAAAAACAGGACTACAGAAGTTAGTGGTGTGGGTGGAGCTACAGTAAAGGAGGCGGAGATGAGTTAGCTACCTAATCGCATCACTGGGGTTATATCAGCCAGGTGAGTAGTTAGCTAATCTTTTAACGTTTTATAAAAAGTAAATTCTCTAAATGTGGGTGGAGTTTAAGGAGTGTGGGTGGAGCTATATCCGTGCAGCGATCATCAAGGGTATTAGTGCAGAGTGAATTACGCAGAGACGCACGAGGATAGTAAACTTTGATAGTAAATGTGGGCGTGGCTTTGGTGAATGTGGGTGGAGCTTCCTGCCTCTTTTGGAGCTCGAGCCATTCGAGCTCAGCGCGGGTTTTTTCCTTCAGTGCTCGGTGTCGGAGGCGCAGGAGGGAGCTCTGATGCCGGGAGCGAACTTCCTCTTCCTGCATGCACTGCTTCACCATCGCTATGGTGAACTCGGAGAAACTGTACTGATCCGCCGAGAACACCGGGACGCCGCCGTCCTGCTGGACACGAGCCGGACAGAAACATTATTATATGTATTTACAGTATATTATGATGCAGTGTGTGTGTGTGTGTGTGTGTGTGTGTGCGTGTGTCCACCTTGTTAGATGATTTTTCAGGGTGGGGTTCCTCGTCCGATTGCCGTTTCCTCTCCACGGATCCCCTCCAGTGAGACTCGGACGGAAGCACGGAGCGGAACGACTTCTCCAACTCGTCCTCCGTCACAGACTCATCAAACTTCAAAGAGTAACTGATTGAGACGCTGTCTGCTGATTGGACGGAAGAGCGAGAGATGACAGGAAGTGATCCCAGAGCCTAACAACAACCCTAAGGTCTAAACCTCACACCAGGCTGCCTCACTGGCTGCCGTGAGGACCGTAAGGCGTGACCTTTGACCTCTCACCTCTGTCGGTTTGGAGAGAGTCGTCGGCGGCGGTGTTCGCCTCCTCTTCCACCGAGCTGCTCCTGTCCGCGCCTCCTCCGTCGCCCCGTCTCACGCTGCTCAAAAACAGACAGGCTGTATTTAAATCTCGGCCATTTTGTGACCGATCTGTGATGATCGGTAGCGCAAGCTCCGCCCATAACACTGCCTGCTTCTAATAAAAAGCTGTTTGAATGACACTTCAAACAACCAATCATCTTGTACAACCAATCATCGAATACTCATAGTGTTGGGGTTGGTCAAAAGTTTGTATCCCTGTCCAAAACAAGGAAGTGCAAACAGCCAATCAGATTGCAGCCATGAAGATCCTGAAGCTCATGGACAGAAAAGTGTACAAAAGATATTAGCTGCTCTCTGGGCTGGACAGGGGTGGAGTTCCTGGTGCTGACACTGAAACTGGGACGTCTGGTGTGTGTGTGTGTGTGTGTGTCTGTGTGTGTTACCTGACAGTGTGTATCCTGAAGGACTCGGACTCGGTCAGGCTGCTCTGTGGAGTGTCTGCTGTTGGTGTTTTCTCTGCTGAGACTTCACTCCTACTACTGACACACACACACACACACACACACACACACACACACACACACACTCAGAATGTACTCAAGTACAGTGTAAAGTACTTCACCAATATGAATGAATGAATGAATGTTGTGACGTCACTAGCATGATGTAATTCACACATAAACTAGAGGAGAAAGCTATTTCTGATTGGTTACCTGTCCGTTTGTGGGTGTGGCTGCCTTACAGGTGTGACAGATGGAACGTTGAGCATCTGAGAACGAGTCATCTCGGTCATCTATAACACACACACACACACACACCACAGGTGATAACACAGTTTATCGCAAGCTACGCTATCACAATTCTGAAGAATGATTGACAGTATATTGTGATATAACGTGTTGTATTATATTATATCGTGACGTATTATATTATAACGTGTTGTATTATATTATATCGTGTTGTATTATATTATATCGTGTTGTATTATATTATATCGTGACGTATCGAGCGACCTCTCGGAGGTGGTGTGCCGTCTCTGTGTGCTGGTGGATCATCTTGCTGCTGTTCTCTTGCAGCTCCATGAGAGCCTTCTGATGGGACTGAACCAGATTCACACACAGCTCTGCATGGGCCTGAATCACACACACACACACACACACACACACAGGATTTAACACAATATACACACCATCACATCAACACACACAGATTGAACTCCTGCTGCATGTCCTGTCCAATCATATTAAAAATAATAATAGAAATATAACAATGAATGTTAAGTAGATTACAATATAATTTATTAATTTCATTACTATTTATTACTAACAGCAGTAGTTGTAGTATATTTTATGAATACGGTTTAAAATATATAAGTTACTCGTTAACTACAAATTATAATATTAACAATATTTTTATGTTTTTATAATTAATATAATTAATAATATTTTGTTACATTATCATCAATAATTCACATTCGCTATTTAAAATACAAACATAATTAAGTCATAGTTAATAAATATACATACAAATTTCATTAGCGTGAAATCCTGACGTTAAAGAAAACACAAATAAATAAACAAATAAACAAATAAAAGTACTATTAGTGTAACATCATTGTGACATCAACATTTGTGCTAATACACCAGTACAAGTGTGACTAGTGTGTCTCTGTGTGTGTGTGTGTGTGTGTCTGTCTGTGTGTGTGTGTGTGTGTCTGTCTGTCTGTCTGTGTGTGTGTGTGTGTGTGTGTGTGTGTGTGTATACCTGTGCTGCTCTCTCTCGACTCTCCTGGACGTGTCTCTGAGTCTCCAGCGCTTCCTGTTCCGCTTTCAGCTTCAGCAGCTGCAGCTCTCGTTCCTGCCTCTGCTGCTGAGCCTGTACGGGTCAAAGGTCAAGGATCAGAGTTCGGTCTCACTCACTGACACACACACACACACACACACACCAGATCAGAGATTTGGGAATTAAAAGCACACCTTGATGATCTGTGCGAGTGAGACGCTCTCCTGCTGAGCGAGTGAGACAGCTCTGACTCTCTCCACGTCGCTCAGCTGTCTCACTGACTCCTCCACCGCGTCCAGGAAGTTCAGCTCGGCGCTTAGACGCTGCTGCAGCACGACCGGGGCGAAATGCAGCTCTGAAACACACACACACACACACACACACACACACACACACACACACACAGCAGGTTACGTTTTCATCAATATGTAATATCTAGGTATATTCTGACCTGGGATAAAATGTGCATCATTAACCGTGTTAGCTGAAGCTGGCTGTACCTGTAGTGCTGTGGGCGGGTCCAGGGGCGGATACTGTGTTGGGGGCGGGGCCAGGAGCTGTTCCAGGTCTGGGGGTGGAGTCTCTGGCAGACGCGGGACTGATCGAAGAGGAGCTGGAGATTCTGGGAGAGTCAGCGGGGCTTCTGGGAAACTGTGGGATCTCAGACACCACGCTGTTCTCACACACACACACACACACACTTTAACTACACATCAATTACAAAATGCAACATGACGACATCATCAAAAACAGCGCACTGACTAAACATTAACTTGCTCCAACCCTTCATCCCCACCCGAGTCACTGCGTTGAGGTGTAGCGACACGTTGTTAAGCAGAATAAAAACGTCTGGTGCTCAATTAAACCGAGGGCTGTAGGTTTATAGAGCTCATTCTGACCTGTGGGTGGAGTGTGCTGAGGCGCCCCCTGGTGTGGCGTTACCGTCAGCGCTCCTGCGAGAGCCTCGAGGCGAGTCGCCCTTCCTCCAGTCACTCCTCTGAGGCTCGGAGGCGAACGAGGACGTGCTTCTCTGTCCGTCCACTAGGGTGCGCTCCAAACTCTTCTCCGACCCTGAGGGTCCAACAGGGAAAGAAAAAAGGTGAAAAGCTGAAACATAAATATATAAATAATGTATGTGTGTGTGTGTGTGTGTGTGTGTGTGTGTGTGTGTGCGCGCGTCACCTCTCTTGCTCATGGAATGGGCAGAGGAAGGTGAGGACAAAGGGGTGGAGGCGGAAGAGTGAGGAAATCTGTCGTTCTCTCTCCTCTCGTCCGCTGCCGCCGAGCTCCGGCCGTTACTGCACAAACAAAATAAATATAAATGAGGACGTGTCCCAAATCGCACTCCTTATTCACTATATAGGCCACAGTGTTTTGTTCCCTCATAAATATCAATCTGACGTTGAACTGACTAAGCCCCGCCCACCTGATGCCATTAGCGGTTCTCTTTGATGCTGATTGGCTGCTGCTGCGGGAGGAAACGAAGTCGTCTTCGTAGACTACGCCATTCGCCAAGCTGTGAGCAGATGGAGAGGAACGAAGGGCAGGAGGAGATCTCTCCACTTCTGTGTCCATCACTACACACACACACACACACACACACACACACACACACACACAGGTGAGACCAGGACGAGTGTACACCTGAGTGATGCGTACACGATGTTATTTAACTCTACCGTTGCTGTATTTGTTGAGGTTTTTGGCGAATATGTTGATGACACTGTGAGGGCTGCCCGTGTTTAGCTCCTCCCACGGAGGCTGTGATGTCACCACAGGCCTATACGTCGTGTGAAGCTCCGCCTCTTCCCGGAACAGCGTCATGCGGTCGTGGGCGTGGCCGTGGCGTTCGTTAGGAGCGGCACAATAATCGCCAGGATCGGACAGACTGCCGTCGCTCAGCACGCCCTCGCTGATGGAGCCTCCGCTTGAGTCGCGCGTCTCTTCCTGCATGGTGAACGGGAGGGCGGAGCCAGCTGGGAGAGGGCGGGGTTTAGCGATCTCGCCCCACCCCTCTTGGGTGATGAAGCTGTACAGGTTTCCGACGCCAGGAAGTTCGCTCACGTCATTGTGGATCCTCGAGCTCGACTCAGGCCGCTCTCTCTCCGGCGGGCTCGGCGGTTTGGCCTGGTGGGCGTGGCCATCGCTAACATCAGCGTTGCCGTAGGTGACGAGCTTTCGTGCTTCGGTTTCAATTCGGCTGGACAGAGAGGCGGCGCACGCCTTCAGGGCCTCCACGCGATTCAGCCTGCTCGCGGCGTGTGTGTCCACGTGGCCCGTCCTCACCTGGTGTGTGTCCACGGTGTGTGTGTCTCGCAGGTGTGTAGCAGAGTTTACACACTCTGGCTCCAGACTGAGGAGGTGAGAGAAGAATTGACCAGCAGGGGGCGCCACCAAATCAGCCCTACACACACACACACACACACACACACACACACACACACACACACACACACACTTATAAACCCGATGCATCTTTCTTACTCACGTGTTTCTGCTTTGAAAGGAAGTTTAATGCAACCGAACCAAAATGGAACACAGCTGAGTGAGTGTGTGTGTGTGTGTGTGTGTGTTACCTGCACAGTGGAGAAGGTGTGTGTTCTGAGAGCTCACTGGTGGAAGGACTTAGTGGTTCCAGTCTCTTGTTCTCTTTATCTGATTCTCCAGATGGCTGATACACCGGCCGGGTCTGTAACACAACAACACAAAATACACAACTTATACACACACATACACACTTTACATAATACACACCACTGACTGACACTCTGTGTGTGTGTGTGTGCGTGTGTGTGTGTACCCGTTGCAGTGTGTGTTCCAGGAGCATCTTTGTGTATGTCTCTTGCAGACGTGGGTTTATGAGATTAGGGGGTGGGTCTTGTTGCTTGGCGACGCCCTCTCGTTGTTTCTTGTACAGCTCCTGCAGTCTCTGACTCCGCCTCTCCTGCTCCTCCCTCTGACTCCGCCTCTCCTCGGCCTGCTTCCTCTTCCTCTCCTCCTGCTGCTTGGCGATGTAGCGCCGCACCGTGTCTGCGTCGTAGTGCCGTTTCCGTGGCAGCGCCCTCTCTGCGCTTTCAGGGCGTGGCTTCGATGGGCTTCGTCCCGCCCTCTTCCTGCCGACTCGGCCCGCGTCGTGCGACCCGGCGCCGTCTTCCAGGCGCAGATCGTCTAAGATGCCGCGAACGTCTGCAGGGAGAAGGTCGAGGCTGGAGGAGAGAGCGACGGCGCCTCCTGGTGGCCTGGACGACTGAGTTACTGCGGTTTCTCGCTCTCTGCTGCCCCCCGGTGGCCTGGAGGATCGACCTGGAGGCGGTTCTCTGCCTCTGGCGCCCCCTGCTGCTCGGGAAGGCTGAGTCGCTGCAGGTTTTTCTGTGCTGCTCGGTCTCGAGCGGTGGCTCGACTCGGGCCGAGGGACAGAACTGGACCGAGATGCGGTACCTAAAAAAAAAAAACAAAACAAAAGTAATAAATGTAAAAATGTATATAATGACTTCATTAAATACAGACCTAAGCAGATCTAAAACAATTTTTTTAAACTAATCCTAAAATAATGACAGAATGGCCAAGATGATGAGAATTTAATTTGTTCACACACACCTGTCCTGTACTCACCTGTCCGTCTCTCTCTCTCCTCCGACTGAGCACGAGGTTCCCGTGGCAACGGCCCCAGCATCGTCTTCACCAGTTTCTGGCCCTCTCGCCATGACGACACGCTGATCGCTACAGAGACGGACGAGGACGGAGACGGAGACGATGATGAGATTTGCGGTTTTAATATATTTATTATTTCCCAACATGCTTTTATTTATACGTTTCATCGCCTGTCTGCGGATTCTTTTCTCATCACAGCCCTGAAACGTCATGTTAATCACTACAGGAAGCCCGAGCTAACGAGTATAACGTGAGGCTAATTATGCCAATTAACGCCAGACTTGCTACTAGTCTAATGGAATTCTGGTTAAATCTTAATCTAACGCTAGTTAGCCTTCTAATTAAAAATCATGCTAATGCAGCCATCATGCAATCTAATCTAATCTAATCTAATGTAATCTAATCTAATCTAACTCTGAACTAATTCCAGTATGGCTGGATGACTCTCAACCTAATTAACTGCTAATCTTGCTGGTGTATTATTAGTCTTGCTAATTTAATCGTAGTCTAACGCTAAACTAGCTAATCCAGTCCTAATCTAGGCTACTCTTCATCTTCATCTTCATCAGACCTGGTTTGGGTTCGGGAACAGACGCAGATCGGTGGATCTTCCTCACGGGTTTGACCGGCTTCCTCTCCTGATGCTGACGCTTCTCTTTCTCCGCCGGTTTGCGTTTCGCTCGTTCTGAGAGGAGGAAAAGAAATTATTCGATATTTTAATCTCTAAAATGCAAATTAATTCTAAACATCTATATCCTGTAGATATTAATAAAATAAAAATACACTGCGGAGTGTGTGTGTGTGTGTGTGTGTGTGTGTGTGTGTACCCGTGAGACGGTCCGTGAGATCTTTATAAATCTCGGGGTTTAAGTGGAACTCGTCCTCGCCCCACACTCTGCCGTCTGAGGAGCGGATCTTCACCTCGCTGTTGTTAAACCCTGTAAAAAACACAACACCTGATCATATTATCCAGGGTTTTATTTATTTTAGTTTTAATCAGATTAATGCAGTTCCAGGTTTGAACACTGAGTGTCGCCACTGAGTAAATCCTCACTGATCAACATAACGACTATTAAACTCTGAGTTTTTATTTCACAGTATTATTATTATTATTATTATTATTAACTGACACGTCGTTTGCGTCGCTTGTGGGCGTGGCCTGTCTGGCAGGAAAAACGATGGACATTGAACGGCACTAGCTAGTCGCTACCATGGCAACCATCAGTAAACTCAATAACGCTTTTCACTCCCCCGCTGTGAACTCGTACGTGTTTACCTTTATAGTTCGGCGCAGGCGGAGCGGCTGCTACTTTGCGCACTTTAGCGATGTGCTGGTGGGCGGAGTTTCCCTGCCCCGCCCCTATCGCCCTCTCCCGCCCCCCGTCTGCCGCCTCCTCCAGCTGCTCCCTCTGCCTCCTGATCCTCTCCTTCAGCTTCTCCAGCTTCTCATCCGTCTGACGCTGACGCAGCTTCTCCAGCCGCGCCGAGCCCGGGCTGACCTCCGACCCCCCCACCGTGACCTCTGACCTCTGCGGAGCGGGCGGGTCGTTGAGGATGCGTACGGTCGTGGCGCCTAGCGCCGAGGAGCGAGTGCTGTCCGCGTCGACCGAGTGGAGAGGACGACAGTCTCGGTCGTACACCAGGCGACTCAGAGATGCGTCAGGAGGAGAGGACATGGGTCTGTAGCGCGCACACACACACACACACACACACACACACACACACACACACACAGATTTGAAACGTCTGTTCTCTCACACTTGTATAATAATATGAGGTCGAGGGTGTGAGCTGTACCTGTCTGAGGTGTGTGTGTTGTCCTGCGTGCTGGTCCTCAGAGGGCTCCGAGAGCTCTTATCCGGGCTGCGTCGACTCTGTGGGCGGGGCTTAACTGCCGCATCATCACCATCCGAGCTCCGCCTACCTGCATACACACGCAAGAAGGTTCATACAACAACGCACTTCATACAACTTCACTCTTCTGTTCACAGAGGAGATATTTTACAGATCATTCTTCACAGTACAGAACCTATACAGAGCGAGCCACGTTTACCGTTACCATGGCAACACTTCCTGTCCCGACAGAGCAGACCATCGGGAGCTCATTAGACGCAAAACACGAAAAAAATGGAAATGTGAATGGAAATGAAGTCTAATAAGCAGCTGCTCATCAGGATAAATTAATTACTTCCGCATTCTGAATGTAGGCCGTGTGTGTGTGTGTGTGTGTGTGTGAGAGAGTGTGTGTGTGAGAGTGTGTGTGTGTGTGTGTGAGAGAGTGTGTGTGTGTTACCTCTGCGTTTGTGTTTGTGTGTCTTTTCCGTGTTCAGCGAGGTGATGACGACCCCCGAACCGACCGCCGCCTCCAGCTGATTCTCAATGTGACGCAGCTGAAACACACACACACACACACACACACACACACACACACACACACTCGTCATTACCTCATTCATGCACAACAAAAAGCACACACACACACGTGTTTGAGAAACACTTACAGCTGCTTTGCTCTGGTTCAGATTCCTCCATGCAGATGACAGCTCTGTAAATACACACACACACACACACACACACACACACACACACACACACACACACACAGAGTCACTCTTCATCCATTACGTCTCGATCTTTCACCAAGAGCTGATTTCATTTCCTCAGTGAGTCTGTGTGGAAGTGTTTTATTCCTCTTACACCACAGCAACATTCCAACATTTTTAGTAATTAATGAACGCCACGTCGTACTTTTTTTCCATTTATAGTTACATTTAACACTGCAAGACAAATAGTTTCCTCTTATCACTTACGTTATAGCAGCTTTAAACAGTCGTTCCCTCACCAGCTTGTCTTTTTTCTCTCTCTCCGTCCACAAGATGTTGGAAAAACGCAGTTACAGCGTTACCTCTGACACTGGAGACTCCTTCCATAAATGTTAAATAAACGTCTCGTCAGCATTTTTAATGCGTTTACGTGAAACCGTACACGTCCCTGTGAATGAGCTGTTACTATAGAAACGACAACGTATTAGATCGAGGGAATTAATTACAGCTGGAGCTACCGTTCGAGAAAATTAATCAACACCTCCCGACCAATCAGAATCCAGAATCCAGCAGCGCTGTGGTGTGAATATAAGAAATGTATATACACGCAGCAGCAGGTGAATAAGACGGAGGTCGGATTTGCAAACTAAATGCGGTGGTTAAAGGCTCCAAAACCGCAAACCTAGAAAAAAACAAATCCGGATCCACACCTACGGAAACCCGACGCAGGTCCTGCTCCTTCCAGACACCTGCTGCAGGTGTGCGTGTGTATGAAGTGTACCTATATATCAGCGCTTTGGAAAGGTCAAGCTGTAACTTTTAGAGTTTTTTGATGCTTTTGATGCGGCTGGTGAGGGAACGACTGATTATAGCTGCTCTAACGTAAGCGACAACAGGAACTAACTAAGTATTTAGGTAAATTGCTGTGGAGTAAGAGGAATAAAACACCTGAAGATATGCTGCTATGGAAATATATCCAGAAAATCCAACTTCAGGGTGGAACAGTAACTCAGACCACCGCGCTGTTGATTATTTTCCTATAACGGCATACCCTCGAGTGTTTTACTTTACCTCCCCTACTATACACCCCCAAGGACATCTGGTTTAAACTCATTGCACTTAATACGCGTGCACGACACGAAAACCGCCACCTGGTGGCTCCGCCCCTTTTCTGCTACGCAGATCGTTAGTACACCGTCGTCTCGCTAACTTCTAACCCCCGATATCTTCAGAGTCAGTCCGCACTTATGCTGCGTGTTACACGTCACTCCTTTCAGCCAATCAGAACTCACCGTACTCGCCCATGCGTGGATCCATGGCCGGAGGTTTCTGTCCTCCTGATTGGCTCCACATCGCTACTCCGCCCTCCTGCACAGAGGAATCAGGCGTTTATTTTAGCTTTCGGTTCTCAATCCTATCATTTTATTCAAAACGAGAATGTCGCAAACATGGAGGCCGGAAGTGTCTGAGACTACTCCCTACTCCCTACTCCCTACTCCCTCTCTAGGGACACTTTGTGGATGTTTATGAGCACGCCTGCGAATTAAAATCCCAAAATGGTGCACTAAAGAAACAGTTAAAGCAACAGAAGTGAAATAAGCCTTTATTTAAGAATTACTTTAGTGAAATGCTACAAGGCGCCATTCTACAGTCTTTATAAATAAGCAATTCTCAGCAGGAAGAAAGTGCACTGTAAGGAAGCTGAGCTCATATTTCAGATGCTGTACATTCCAGAAACATCACACACTCTCTCTCACTCACACACACACACACACACACACACACACACACAGAGCTGACAGCAGTCCGTTAGAGCACACTGATGAAACGTACAGCACGCACCTTTACCTCAAATCTAAATAATCGGCTTTTTTAAAAAAGTTTAAACCTGAACCTTCGAGGATAAAGTAGCTAACAAGTAACAGAAGCTTATGGCCACCAGTTCAGCCAACACTGGTGTCTCTTCGTCTCCTCAATCGGCTTGTTGAGGTGGTTTCCGTTTCTGTATGACCGATCACAGGTAGGGGGCGTGGCCTAAAAACAGCAGGCGGAGTTACATACAGTAGAAGTGAGATCTTTCTTCCTCTTGAAGCTTCCAGATTGTAATTATATCCATTCCAGCTATCACGTGAGCTCAACCCAAATACGTTGCCATGACAACACTATCTTTTATTGGGGTAAAAACTGACAGAAGTCACTTATCTCTAGGATTTTAGTCCAAATCCAGATTTACATCAGTCATTTTTTTCCCTTCAGGATAAAGACACTAAAGTTGTTAATTGATGTGTTAATTGATCAGAATTTTTTACACACATACGTCTGGAAAACCGAAGAACAACGATTAGGAGATTTGAGTTTTTTTTGTTTTGTTTTGTTCTATACATAAGGATGCGCAACGAGGCTTTTGGAAAAAAGTTTACCGTGAAACTGTGATGGTTTTAGACCAAGTTATCACATCATAAATATCTAAAATCATCATATTGCTAATGTTAAAAACACTCACCTGACAGGAGCTGCTCTCAGAGAACCATGTCTTCGTACCCTCCAGCCCAGTGCAGGCATCAGAAACAGACTCTGACGGTCCGGAAAAACAAACACAATCTGAATAAATGCCCTTTAATTTACTCAAGGAGAGCAGGACACAATGCCTTTAATTACCACCTTAATAACTAAATACACCTCAGATAAAAATCATCATACAACAACTAACAGTCAAATAAATCATCTTTACCAGCTCTAGTGTGAGTTCCAGCTTACCGAGTGGGTGAGTAAGTTAAAATAAATGAGCAGAAATAACTAAACTGAATGCATTAAAGAGCTCCTCAATCAGCCGCGTGTGTTTACAGACTGTCACTAACAGACCTGCGTAGCGCGCATGCGCGAAAACGGCGCAAACCGGTCACTGGGCGCAGCTCGTGCGCATGCGCGGTAGCTCTGACGTTACAGGGAAGCGACCGCTTACTTAAAACTTGCTTAACACAACAACGCTAATGAGCAACACCAATGAGACGATTCAAAAGACTTCAAAAGAAGAAGTAATAAATAATTAACAGCTTCAACCCTATACTAGGCTAACTCCCTCAGCTTTCTAACTAGCTAGCTAAACGGCTAACTAACCTACTTCACGACAGCGGTAGTTAGCAAACAAATATTTTTTTCCCCCTGTTAACCCGTTTAAGTCACATTTTCTAAAAAAGACCCTACCGGTTTTGGGTTTCTCTTACCGAAAGCGTTTATTGTGCTCGATTCCAGCTGTTTGTCGGGTATTTCCCCGGTTTTAATGAAAGGTTAGAAGCGCTGATAGCTGACGCGCCGCCATTATCCAAACAACTATTGCAGGAAGTTAGTGACGTTCTCGCGAGAGTTGTCAGCCCAGTTCTCGCGAGATTTCACGATAAGTTTTAAAGAATTAGTGATGGGAAGTTCGGATCATTTTACCGACTCGGACCTTTGAGTCTCGTTCAGCAAAATGAACGAATCTTTTT
>CM074923.1:893210-903360 GCA_037576815.1 Pangasius larnaudii | reverse complement strand
TTTGATCAGAGTGTGTTTAATCAAAGTGTTTGATCAGAGTGTTTGATCAGAGTGTGTTTAATCAAAGTGTTTGATCATCGTGTGTTTAATCAGAGTGTTTGATCAGAGTGTGTTTAATCAGAGTGTTTGATCAGAGTGTGTTTAATCAAAGTGTGTGTTTTATAAAGTGTAACTAATCAGTGTTTGATATCTGTTTATACTCAGCATGCTTTAATCTGAGTGTATTTGTCTTTAGCCCCGATTTCCTCTTTAATTTAATACATAAACACTAAGATTCAATACCACAAGTCTGCAATTCTACTCGTCCAGATGGGAGCCCCGCCTCCAAGTAAAGAAGTGTCCTGATTGGTTCTCACAGCCGAACATCACAGACTGTAATGACGTGTTAACGCTGAATATTACACAGAAATCACACGTCGTTTGGTCGCGAGTTGAGATCGATGATGTGAGTAGAGACACAGCTTTTTAGCCGCAGCTATCAGGAAGTGAAGATCATTTATCTCACTTAGCTTCAATTCCAGAAGCTTTAATTAAACCTCAGATTAGCGGGTAATGAGCTCTGAGAGAGTAAAAGCCACATGACGTGGATCTTCCTCACTGCTCTCAGCCAATCAGAACACAGTGTACTGGACAGATATTAGTCAAGCTTGATCTTCCTAATCTTGTTTGCGGAAATATGATTTGAGTAAAACCGTATTATTTTGTCACAACTGATGGAATAAATCCAGGCATCGCCTGTAGTTTTTATTGTTCTTCATCAGTGAATAAAGCGCCGCGTTCAGGCAGCTGCGGCGGAGTTTAAATGTCAGCGTGATGAAGCTGAATAATTCATGTTGACGTGTTGAAAAGGCGAGTTATTCATCACGCTGATCATAAACATCTGTCTGCAGGAGGCACAAACACAGAAAGTGTACGTCGGAACGCAGACGCAGCTTCGCTGTAGAAATGCAGCGCCATAAGGTTCACAGGTTCAGCTGTTCCAGAAAACGTTATCAGAACCTTGACTGAGAAATTAAGCCGCAACGTTAAAACTATAACATTCCTGCAATGTTCTGAAAACATCTCGCGTTTTAATGATGCAAGCAGGAACATGAGGCTCTCGTGTCACTTGTGGGCGTGGCCTGTCCAGAGTTATAGTAGTAGCTTTAATATAGCTTCTAAATCTACCTAGTTAAACTCAAATTAATTAACGTGCGAAAACCGGTTGCGTGATTTACGTGTCACGTGCTCAGCTTCGTACTAGCTTCGCTCTCAGCTCAGATTAGCAAATCGAGCTAATCTAACTGTACTAGCTACATACACTCACCAGAGGCACCAACGATCTCTGCTACTTTCCTTCCGAGCTTCATTTTTCCTCATAATTTCCCTCATAAGACGAAACAACAGGTTAAAGGTTTTTCTTTCAGCAAATGAAGGGAAATGATACCTGATTTTTATAGAATGGAGGAAATGTCCAATCAGATGTTGCTGAAATTGCAGCTACGTGTCACTCACGTACATATTAAATAATCGTGTCGCTTTGACACTCGCGAGTGTGAACGCAGAATAACACGACTGTAATGAGTATAAACGACCTCTCCGGGTCAGGGGGTGCCAATACTTTGCGCAGAGTAACAGATGGGCTACAGTCGGCAATTATACACCTACAGAGTGAAGAATGATGTGGAGCCTGTTTCTGTTTCTCATGGGTTAACAGTGTGTGTGTGTGTGTGTGTGTGTGTGTGTCAGGTGCTCATCAGAGTGTATTTATCTCCCACTGACAGCTCAGTCCACACACACACACACACACACACACACACACACACACACACACACACACACAGTGCTACAGTAATGATGGTCTTGCTTTCATTCTCTCTTTTCGTCCTCGTTAGTTTTTTTCTAAGACATTTATACAAGAGGGCTCTCTCTCTCTCAAACTCTCGGTCTCTCTCTCTTTCTCTCTCTCTTTCTCTGTCTGTCTCTATTTCTCTTTCACTCTCTCTCTCTCTCTCTCTCTCTCTCAAGCTCTCTGTCTCACTGTCTCTCTCTCTGTTTCTCTGATTCTCTCTCTGCTCCCACCTTTTTTTCCTCTGTCTGTCACTCTATATTTCTCTCACTCTCTGCCTTTCTCTCTGTCTGTCTCTATTTCTCTTTCACTATCTGTCTATCACTCTGTCTCTCTCTCTCTCTCTCTCTCTCTCACACACACACACACACACACACACAGATAAGACAATAAATGCTTGAATTTTAGTTCACAGCCATCATAAATTCTGGGTGTAGATAGATAGATAGATAGATAGATAGATATGTGTGTGTGTGTGTGTGTGTGTGTGTGTGTGTGTGTGTGTGTGTGTGTGTATCTCAGTTCTGACTCATGCTTATTGTGAAACTGCTTATGTGCACTCGAGTTTTTTATTCTGTTAAAGTAAAACTGACATTGTTTCCACACAAAGACACATCTGGAGTGTGTGTGTTTCGGAGTGTGTGTGTGTGTTTCGGAGTGTGTGTGTGTGAGTGTGTGTGTGTGTGTGTGTGTGTGTGTGTGTGTGTGTGTGTGTGTGTGTCATTCAATTCAAAGCAGTTGGAGTTAGATGCAAATTCTGTTTGTTTATATTTTGGATGATTTCAGGAGAAACTGGAGCGAGACGCTGAAACAGCTAGGCAGAAACACTGATGAGTAATTCTCTCTTCACTGGAGATCTTGAATCTGATTGGTCAGAAGGCGCGCATTATTTCCTCTAACCGCACGCCTCAGACAGTAGTTCCGGCTGTAACGTGAATGACAGGTTTATACTGACGCACTCACTTATACTGACGCTATTGTTTCTATAGTAACAGCTTGTAGCAAGACCAGAACCTCAGGACCTCAGAAAATAGGCGTGAAGGACTGGAGTGGTGACAGAATCATACTTTATTACGGGTTCAAGCTTCTCAACCTGCTAAACTCCGCCCCCATTGATTAATCATTGATTAATGATTATTTATCATTTATGGAAGGAGTCTCCAGTGTCAGAGGTAAAGCTGTAGCTTTAAGTTTTCCAAAATTTCTCGGGAAACATGACAAGCTGTGTGTGTGTGTGTGTGTGTGTGTGTGTGTGTGTTTTTGCCTTATTAACTTTAAGAGAGAAAAAAAACTGAATGACTGTTTACTGCTGCTATAACATAAGTGACAACAGGAACTAACTTGTCTTGTAAACATTAGCATTAAACGTAGCTATAAACACATAAAAATTACAATGTGCTGTTCTTTACTAATAAAAAAAATTGTAATCTTTGGCAAATTGCTGTGGTATAAGAGGAATAAAACGTTGCTATTCTAGAAAAATAGCAGTAACTCCACTGTTTAATTTCCTATAACAGCATGACACGGAGTGTTTTATTCCTAACTTATATGACGTGTGTGTATTGCGACATCTCTGACGAGAATAGCTCCTCATTTTCCTCACAGCACTCCTGCTGTTCCACATTAATACACCCGAGAAGAAAATTCATTTTCCCGAAGGCTGAAAAACTAGAAACAAGGCGAACAATAGGAAATAAGTTTGTGTGTGTGTGTGTGTGTGTGTGTTCACTCTTTTCAGAGCCATGCAGCATTTATTGGAAGTGTGTGTGTGTGTGTGTGTGTGTGTCTCCACATACACACCTGATCTCCAGCACTCACATCTGCTCTCCTATTAACCCTGAGCTCCATTCCGCCCCCAACATCCTGTAACAAATGCTCCCAAACTAAAAATATGGATTTGGTGATGGAGATTTTTCTCAGATGGTCTGAGTCACTCAGTCCTGCAGGTAATTTATAGACGTCATGTAGCCGGAAATCAAACTGCCTCGATTTAGAGTTAGAAGGTGTTGGAGCTTTAAGTGAGGAATAACACAGAGTTTTATTCCCCTTATGCCACAGCGATTTGTCAACAATTACAATTTTTAATTTATTAATGAACAACAGGTCATACATTTTAACGATTTGGAACCTCTGGGAAATGAGTTAGTTCCTGTTGTCGCTTACGTTATAGCAGCTATAAACAGTCGTTCCCTCACCGGCCGCTCTTTATTCTCTCTCTTGAAGTTAATAAGATGAACGAAAATGCAACTTGTTACACACTGAGAAACCACAAAGAAGCGTAAACTCCTCTGTCCCGAACATGTCGGAAAGCTTAAAGTTACAGCTTCACCTCTGACTGGTACAAAGCACCGACACTGGAGACTCCTTCCGTAAATAAAGAAAGCTGCATTTTTTTTATATTAACTGCACTAAATGTAAGAGAGAGAAGAATGAGGCTAGTGAAGGAACAGCTGTTTATAGTTGCTGTAGCGTAAGTGAGAACAGCAACTAACTTGTTTTGCAAAACATTCAATGCACCTATTAACGGATAAAAAGTATGGTGTTGTTCTTTAATAAAAAAAATGGGATTGTTGGCTAATTGCTGTGGTATAAGAGGAATAAAACACGCATGTGCCGTGACCCGAAAAATGTTTATTTTGTGTGTTATTTGAGCCAAAGTCCTCACATTATATATATCATCTTTTGTCAGATCACATTCAGATAGATCATAGCCTGGTTTTGTGTGACTTAAAATAACCATCTGGGAGCGTAGCCAAGATGGCCGCCGAGTGAACGGACTTTACAAGAAGGACTTGGATGACATCCAGTAGTGGGATACGTGCACTGAGCAGCTTGAAGCTGAAGTCCAGGTGACTCTGTGCGATTGCTTAAGCTGGAAACTACATGTCCGCGTGCACACGAGCGGCGTTGCTCACGTAGTCGTCTGTGTACACTGTGTGTATCCGGGCGATTAAAATATATCCACTAGGGGGCGGTGTAGAGCCAAATCATTCCTGATCGGCACTGGAATCTCCTCCTTCCAGTAACTGTGGAGGAAGCGACTTTATTAATTATCTCGTAAAGATGGAGGAAACAGCGGTAACGTCACTATAGTTGGGATGTTAGGCCATTAAATCAATCTGACGTGGCGTTACTCACTGTTTATGCTGGTATTGCGTCATATAGACGCTAATTTCTGAGGACCAAAAGACCGAAGGATACGTCCAGCAGCCATCTTAGGTACGCGAGTATAATCCGGGTTTAATCTGATTAAATGAGGCTGTATACATGACTACTTGAATAATTCAGGTAATAAACGTTAAAACAAGCATTCAGTAAACACACAGCGCTGCGGTGATTAAAAAGGTTGAATGTTCTGTACATCTCAGAAGTTTGAGAAGAAAAAAAACAAAACAAAACAGGAAATTAGAAGTGTTTTAGAGAAAACGTTATTCCGCCTCCACCTGAGACAGAGAGGGCGACGTTCTCCGTGTGTCCGTGTCCATCAGAGCTCAACTCCAGAGAGATTTCTGCGCTCTCCTCTCACTCACCTCGCTTTATTTGCCTGCTCGTTTTAATTTATGCTCCGTCAGCTCCAGCTTCACACTCTCTACAAACGAGGGGGCGAGTAATTAACGCCGAGTCGCTTTAACCGGGCCACACCAAGTCGATGCACTTCAACCGTGTGTGTGTGTGTGTGGGTGTGGGAGTGTGTGTGTGCTCATTAGGCCAGACTTATTACTGTAAACACGTCGGATAAACTCAGTTCTACTTCACGCTCCGGTGGGTTTTTGGCTGAATGATTCAGTGGCGTTGGCGATGTTTTGTGAATAAGAATCATCCTGGACGTGTGAATGTTTTGCTGAACAGCTCTGTGCCTTTTTCCTGATCCTGAGCCTCAGCCTCTTTCACCTGATGTGAAATTCTCATATATTGGGTTTGAATTATAGAGAAATTCCCAGCGGTCCCATCACGGAGGTGGTGTTGGGCTGAAAGTCGGCGGCTAAGTATTAAAACCGCGAGCTGTTTGATAAGAGAATGAGGGACATATTTCTGATGAGTGTTCGGGTTAATGGCGTTACGCTTAGGTGAAGGATTGGATGTAGGACGGGGTAGTGTGGGGGCGGGGTTAGGATGAAGGACGGGGTAGTGTGGGGGCGGGGTTAGGATGAAGGACGGGGTAGTGTGGGGGCGGGGTTAGGATGAAGGATGGGGTGGTGTGGGGGCGGGGTTAGCATGAAGGATGGGGTGGTGTGGGGGAGGGGTTTTACAAGAAGCGTGAGTGTTGCTTTAAAAGATGTGAGCGCTGAGCCTCTCTGGTCCCAGTTTGGATTTGTGTGTGTGTGTGTGTGTTTGTGTGTGTTTGTGTGTGTGTGTGTGTGTGTGTGTGTGTGTGTGTTATAAAAAGCCTGTCAGTGCCAAATTAGCCAAGCTCGGTGAGTAAACAGCTCATTTATCGACGCTACATGAGGTTGTGTTTGTGGTGAAATAATAAAACAGTTTTACGGTTCTGCTTGATTACACAGGAAAATAAATCATGGTGCTGAATAACGGTGAAACGTCTCACATCTGGAGCGTCCAAACTTTAATTTTAAATTAATTGATCTGCCAGATGTTTAAAATCCCACAGAGTGATGTGTGAAATATTAAAGCTGTGTGTATGATCTGAAATCTGAGTATCTTTTAAACATCCAGGAAAGATTTAATAATAAAAATATGAAATAATAATAAATCACCACTCAAACTTCAGCAATGCTCACAAGTGGGCGCGGTCTAATATGCTAATTACCCATCTGAGACTCCGCCTCCAGCATCACTCAAGCAGCGAATCAGGCTTTTGGTTGCTAGGTTAGCTTTCACTCACTAGCCTTTGTTGACCAGTTCTAGTTAACTTGTTCTAGTCAATCTGTTGCTAGTTAACTTTATTTTGCTATTTTCCTCTCACTTCATTATAACTAGGTCAATCTTTTTGGTAGTTTAGATTTTGCATGGTAGGTTATCTTTGACTTGTTAGGTTAGACTAGTTCTCTTGCTAGTTACTATCTTTCACTTGCTAGTTATCTTTCGCTTGCTGGTTAGCTTTTACTTTGTAGTGAAACTTGTCTCACTGGTCAGATTTTCTTGCTAGTGTGCTTACATTAGTTCACTAGTTCATGTGTTTTGTCTAGTCTACCTTTTACTTGTTAGTTAACATTTGCATTTTGCTTTTGCTAACTAATGTTTGCTTGGTAGTTAATGTATATTTGCTACTTATTAGTCACTCTTAGATAGGTAGACTATCTTTCACTGATTAGTTAACGTTTACTCACTAATGTTTGTTTGTTAGTTCTTGTTCACTTGTTAGTTTATTTTTGCTCAGTAGTTATTTTTGCTTGCAAGGTTAGTTCACTAGATAATTTTTTGTGCACTAGAATAGCTTTCTCCAACTAGCTTCCTTTCTCTTTCTAGGTTAACTTTCACTTGTTAGTTAATGTTTGATTGCTAGTTAACGTTTGCTAACTAGGTTAGCTTTCACTTTCTAGTTTATGTTTGCTCGCTAGGTTAGCTTTCACTTGCTAGTTAACATTTGATCGCTAGGTTAGCTTTCACTTTGCTAGTTAATGTTTGCTTGCTAGGTTAGCTTTCACTTTGCTAGTTAATGTTTGATCGCTAGTTAATGTTTGCTTGCTAGGTTAGCTTTCACTTGCTACGTCGCTTGTCGCTTGTGATTGGTGAGGGGCGGAGCTTACACAGACTGCACCTATGATTAGCCCCACCCACTTTGCACTGATTGGCTAATTAAAAATAAATGACATCTCTGTTATTTATCTATTTATTTATTTTCCCCCAGCGTGATGCTGAGAGAGCGGCGCCATGCTGGAAGTCAGCGACATCCTCGCGGTGCCAGCGTTGTGCCAGGACACAGAAAGGTGGCACAAACAGCGGGGGGCGCTGCTCGACCCTCTGTTACCTCACACGGGCAGCTGTGATGCCCTCTGCCCCACACAGGAGGGGGGGCTGGGGGCAATGGGGGGGCAGCCAGGGGTCAACGCCACTCTCTTCACCCGCAGGAGAGGAGGACTTATCGAGCAGAGGGACATCGTTAAAGCTCATCAGGCTCACAAGATACAGAGCACGCCACAGGCACGACGCAAAGAATGGGAGTGAGTACACACACACACACACACACACACACACACACACACACACACACACACACACCTCATTAGTGTTTAAACCCCACAGTGAACTTCCTGGGATGCAGCTACAATAAGAAAGGAACCTTCGGAGGAATCAGGAACTCAGTGTGTGTGTGTATGTGTGTGTGTGTGTGTGTGTGTGTGTGTATGTATGTATGTGTGTGAGTATATGTATGTGTATGTATGTGTATGTGTGTGTGTGAGTATATGTATGTGTATGTATGTATGTGTGTGTGTGTGTGTGTGTGTGTGTGTGTGTCATTCTCCTCTTACCACCACTGGGAATGATGAGTCACCTTATATCCCACAGTTTTAAAGATTTCAATTTAGTTAGTTAGTTAGTTAGTTAGTTAGTGATACCGGCAGAGTGTGAAATTAGCATGCGGCTAACGTGTGGAAAATATTACCGGGCACTAATAAAAATGTTTTCGCTCACTACATTAGCTTTGACTCGCGAGATTAGCGTTCACATTTTCACAGTTATTTTTACTTGATTTACTTGCGAGGTTAGCTTTCCCTTGCTAGGTTAGCTTTCCCTTGCTAGGTTAGCTTTCCCTTGCTAGGTTAGCTTTCCCTTGCTAGGTTAGCTTTTGTTTGCTAGGTTAGTCACATGACTGTTTGCTTTCTCTAAATTATCTTTGATTTACTGTCAGCTTTCACTTGCTAGGTTAACTCATATCAGCTAGGTTAGCTTATTTGCTTTCACCATTTTTCGTCATTTGCTAATTTTATTTTTTTTATCTTATTATATAGTTTTGACTTTGTGTTGCGTACTTGCTAGTGAACTTTCCTACTCTAAGTTAGTTAGTTAGCTCACTGTTTAAAAAATTAGCACAGTAAGAGAGGCTGGTTTCTTCACACAGTGAAGAAGCTAATGCTAGCGTCAGACGCCTTCAGTGAAAAATGTTACCAGACGATTTTGAAATGTGTAATGAATAAAAACAAGGTATAAAGTTTATCTGATGTTAAAGTGTGTGACGCTGTCGTTCATCTCCATCACAGGGTGCAGTAATGAGGCACAGAGCAAGACAAGTGAAACTGAGGGTGCCAATACTTTTAGTGACCACAGAGCTGTGTGTGTGTGTGTGTGTGTGTGTGTGTGTGTGTGTGTTGTTGTTGTTGTTCACGCTGCTGCTCATTCAGGGTAAATAACAGTGTTACAGCTCTAACGATCTGATAATGACAGTAATCTCTGTATTGACTTCCTGTTTCTGACGCACACACACACACACACACACACACACACACACACGTGTGCACACACACACACACACACGTGTGCACACACACACACACACACACACGTGTGTGTGTTCAATGTGATACAAATTAGACAAATTCCAAATGTTCCAAATGAGGTTTCTATATTATTTATTCCTTAATTTCCAGAATCCAGATAAATTCCAGATGTTTCTATCATTTTTTTCCTACTTTCCAGATGTTAGTTTTCACAGTTTTCTTGTTCTTCTATGTTCCCTAGATTCCAAGGGTTCCTATCTAGTTTATATAGTGCTCTCTAGTTTCCAGATGTTGTCTTGTTTTTCTTTGCTCCCTAGAATACATTCCAGGTGTTCCTATGTTTATTTTTCCCTAAATTCCAGATGTTCCTAGATTCATTGTTTGGTAGTGTCCAGATGTTTCTAGCTATTCTTTGTTCCTAATTTTTGTTTCTAGCGCCTTTGTTTCCTTATTTAATGTGTTCCTAGTTTATTTTCCCCATTTTCCAGATGTTCCTAGATTCCTTTTCTCCTTTTTTCCAGAAGGTAGTTTTCACAGTTTTGTTGTTTCTCCAAATATTCCTAGATTCTGTGTTCATTAGCTTCCAGATGTTCCTTATTCAGTGTTCTCTAGATCCAGATGTTTCTAGATTCAGTGTTCACTAGCTTCCAGATGTTCCTAGATTCAGGGTTCTCTATATATATCTAGATGTTTCTATATTATTTCCCTTTTGTTTCTAAATGTTCCCAATTTCATTCTTCTCTCGTTTCCAGATGTTCTTAGATTATTATTTTTTCCTCTAGTTTCTAATTGTTCCCAATTTCTTTGTTCCCCAGTTTCCAGAAGTCAGTTTGTTGTTTATCGCTAGCTTCCAGATGTTCCTAGATTCAGTGTTCACTAGCTTCCAGATGTTCCTAGATTCAGTGTTCACTAGCTTCCAGATGTT
>CM074923.1:846988-853656 GCA_037576815.1 Pangasius larnaudii | reverse complement strand
TCTCTCTCTCTATATATATATATATATATATATATATATATATATATATGTGTGTGTGTGTGTGTGTGTGTGTGTGTGTGCAATATCCTTGGTATTTATAAACATGTGCAATATCTGTGGAATGCCAGTTAACTGTTGAGTGTGTGTGTGTGCATGTGTGCGTGTTTGTGTGTGTGTGTGTGTGTGTGTGTGTGTGTGTGTGTGAGGCTCAGGCAGGGGAATAGGCGGTCCTGGATACTGTGGCATTGTGGTGTCTGGTGGCTGATGGCACGAAAGAGCCTCCCAGACGTCTTGAGGCTCGTGTCTGGATGAATCTGAGGCTGAACGTGCTCCTCAGGCTCCTCAGGCTCCTCAGGCTCCTCAGGCTCCTCAGCTCAGCACAGGGAGGATGAGAAGGATTGTCCATGATAGCTTTCAGCTTCCCTCTCATCCTCTTCTCAGTCACTTCCTCCACACTGTCCAGTTCCTTCTCCACCACAGAGCTGGTCTTCCTCAGCAGCTTGTGCCACGAGTCCCAGTGCCGCCTCCCCCACAGACCACGCTGCGTCCATGTTACTTCTCATTTCACACACAAATCCACAAAGTTCGTTCTAACCCAGCGCCAGACTAGTGTGTTTTTCGAACTTTTCAGAAACGTCATGTTTAAACATTACAGCTCAGCCTTATTTGAATATGCCTCAGAACATTCTGATAACATTCTCTTTCACGTGGGATAAAAATATCAGCACACAGAGGTTTAGAATGGAAAGTTTGGCCTCGGTTTCAGTTTAAAGTCAAGTCAGTGCGGATAATGAGACAGTGTGAGTGTGAGAACATCAGCCAACATCAACTGAACTGAAGAACTAGCAGACAGGCACTGTAATTAACATACACACACACACACACACACACACACACACTTCTACAGAACAACACCGTCTCATGGCTGCCGCAGTCTCATTGCTGTTCTTGCGGCTTCTCCACTAGTGTCGAACATGTCAAAAATGAGTCCGGAGGTGGACGTCACAGCTAACAGGCTACGAGAGCCAATCAAAATTCAGCTTCAACACGACAAGCTACGAGATAAATACAAGAAAAACAATAAGGCTCAGTAACACACACAGTGAGAAACAACTCTATCTCCTATTAATGTCAGTAATTTTATTCAGTTTTTTTTTAATATCATTTCAACAAGGGACGGACATTTTTATGATGTTAAGCCTTTGTGAAAATGGCAAGACTTCGCAAGCAAACGTTAAATCTCCACATTTCCAGTAGTGATGTGGAAACATCTGTACTTTGAATACTTAAGTAAGTAATAAACACCGTGTGTGTTGTGCTGTTATAGAAAATAATCAACAACAAATTAATTCACCTGAGTTACAGCTTTATCGCTGACACTGGAGACTCCTTCCATAATTAAGGAGTGAAATAAATGTATCCGTTTGTGTGGAGCGCCTGCCGTACACGTCCCTGTGAATGAGCTGTTGCTATAGAAACAATAACGTGTGCATTAATGTAAACCTGCGCTACTGCCAGAGCTGCTGTTATAGAGAATTCATCAACCCCTTCTGACCAATCAGAGCGCAGAACTCAGCAGCGCCGTGGCGTAAGGAGCTTTGATATGGAGGTAGAGTTGTAGAGTAGTGTGTTACAGTGAGTTGAGAATTAAACACAAAGTGACAGCAAGAACCTAAATCATGTTCTGTTCTCGCTAATGTTAGTCCAGTGTGTTTTCTGCTCAGGGCCAGATGTCAGTCAAACCGCTTGGCCAATCAGATGTCAGCGTGACTGATGTGTTTGGACATGTGTCTGCTCACACCACACATCACTCCCATCACACACCGCTTTTATTTTCAGCATGTGGAAGAACAGCTGTCTCCTACAGCACCTCCACAAACCCGGGAGATATCACTTATATCACATATAACAGAGCTCTGATTAAAAAACACTGACAGAGAGAGAGAGACAGAGAGACAGACAGAGAGAAGAGACAGAGAGACAGACAGACAGACAGAGAGAGAGAGAGAGAGAGAGAGAGAGAGAGAGAGAGAGAGAAGAGACAGAGAGACAGACAGACAGACAGACAGACAGGCAGAGAGAAGAGACAGAGAGACAGACAGAGTGAGACAGACAGAGAGACAGACAGAGAGAGAGAGACAGAGAGACAGACAGAGAGAAGAGACAGAGAGACAGACAGACAGGCAGAGAGAAGAGACAGAGAGACAGACAGAGTGAGACAGACAGATAGACAGAGAGAGAGAGAGAGACAGAGAGACAGACTGACAGACAGGCAGAGAGAGACAGACAGAAAGACAGATAGACAGATTAAAGAGACTGAGAGACAGACAGAGAGAGAGAGAGAGAGACAGACAGACAGATAGACAGAGACATAGAGAGACAGATAGATAGGGAGGCAGAGAGAAATACAGAGAGACAGAGAGAAAGACAGAGAGGGACAGATAGACAGATAGACAGAGACATAGAGAGACAGATAGATAGAGAGGCAGAGAGAAAGACAGAGAGACAGAGAGATATAGACACAGAGAGAGAGATAGACAGAGAGAGAAAGACAGAGAGACAGAGAGATATAGACACAGAGAGAGAGATAGACAGAGAGAGAAAGACAGAGAGATCTCCATGATATGTGCAGAATTTTATATCACAATATCTTCACAATGTTTGACTCTTTTCAGAGAATTTTGAATTTCATAAGCTGACATTCATAATATCACATTAAAAATACGTAGTGTATAAATGACCACGGGTGCTGACCGCGTTAAATATTTGGAGGGGGCGGGGCAAAAACGTTACAAGAATAAAACGAGCGTCCAATCCTGAAGCGCCTCGTTAACGCTGCTGCGCGTTTCATCCTCATCCTCCTTCAGTGAGTTTTTGTGATCCAGTTTTTTGTGATAGTTTCGACACAAATGTCATGTGACTCATGTGTTGATTGATCATTGGGTGATGGGTTAACTAACTAGCTAACACTGTTAATGCACTCTTTTTTTTAAATTAATGTCATTAATCCAGGGAAAAAGTGGAGGGTTAAAGGCGTGGATGAGACTCAAGGAATAAGTTATTGCTGATTATTTTTTAGGTTGTTATGCCGTATATTTTTGTTATGATACTGAATTAATCAGTCGTGTGTGTCGTTCAGTTCGAATGCAGAATGTCGATAGCTGTTAACGGGTAATAAAGCAGAACGTTCTGTGTTTCTCCAGATGATGTCGTTGTGTAACATGTTCTCTCTGGTGTGGAGTGATAATCAGGTGAAGTGCTCACTGATGAGGTGTTTTCCTTCAGGTCCTATAGAAAGCTGGAGAAAACGATTTGCTTATTCGCCTGTCTAAGCCTTTCTGTAGCGGCCTCGCTCCGAGTGCCATGTTTTCTAGCCCAGTCATATGCTGCAGGACATGTGTGTGTGTGTGTGTGTGTGTGTGTGTGTGTGTGTGTCGGGAGAATATGTCCACAGTTTGCATTAGCTCCAGAGGATCCACTGAGCGAGAGCAGGATGGGTTTCTCAGGGTTGCGCTCCAGACAACCTGTTTCCATGGCAGCGCATCATTGTGCGTTTCTGCCTCCTGACAACACAGATGGCAAATAAAGCCGAGCCAAGGAACAAAGAAACGGCAGAAATGATGCGGCAGCTCAGCCTCCACTCATCGCCGATAAACCTGAGCCAAAAAACTGGCTCTTCAAAACAACAACAAAAAAATGTGATAATTTAAAACATATGCTTCTGAGATTACGTTGTACTTCTATTGTGAATTTGAATTTTTTGCAGAAAAAGAAAAATTAGATCCTATAAAGAGGTGCTGTAACTTCTGAGTGTTCGAATTTCCTAATTATATTTATATATATTTATATATATATATATATATATATACACACATGATGAATATACACACATAATATATAACACACATATATATATATATATATATATATATGTGTGTGTGTGTGTGTGTGTTTTGTTTATACATCCTTATGAGACATCAGCAAAAAGGTGAAAGTGGAATGATGTAATAATAATAATAATAATAATAATAATAATAATAATAATAATAATAATAATAATAATAATCACCTCTAATGTAACTATATTTTATGATTATTTATATAAATGTTAGAAATATAATAATAATTATATATATAGTTATTGTTAAAAAGGCAAATAAAAATATACCATATATTATAGCAGTGACAGAAAAAAAGAAAATAATAGCCATATAAAATTATATATTTATATATTTAACATAAAACTGTATGAAACAATGCAATCAAAGTATAATCATTTAAACAATATAAAGGAATGGAATGTAAAGGAATGTAAAGGAAATAAATAACATGCTTATAAAAATAATGCAGATAATAAACTCTGGAGAAGGAGAAGGAGAAGGAGAGAAGGAGAAGGAGAGAAGGAGAAGGAGAAGGAGAGAAGGAGAAGGAGAAGGAGAGAAGGAGAAAGAGAAGGAGAGAAGGAGAAGGAGAGAAGGAGAAGGAGAAGGAGAGAAGGAGAAGGAGAGAAGGAGAAGGAGAAGGAGAAGGAGAAGGAGAGAAGGAGAAGCAGAAGGAGAGAAGGAGAAGGAGAGAAGGAGAAGGAGAGAAGGAGAAGGAGAAGGAGAGAAGGAGAAGGAGAGAAGGAGAAGGAGAGAAGGAGAAGGGGAGAAGGAGAAGGAGAAGGAGAGAAGGAGAGAAGGAGAAGGAGAGAAGGAGAAGGAGAGAAGGAGAGAAGGAGAAGGAGAGAAGGAGAAGCAGAAGGAGAGAAGGAGAAGGAGAGAAGGAGAAGGAGAGAAGGAGAAGCAGAAGGAGAGAAGGAGAGAAGGAGAAGGAGAGAAGGAGAGAAGGAGAAGGAGAGAAGGAGAAGCAGAAGGCAAGACAACCTTAAGACCCGATCTAGAACGCAGCGTAGAACATTTCTGTATATTAAGATTTAGAAATATCTCTGATTGTGTTGTGTTGTTTTTGTGTGTTATATTAGGGAGTAATGTCTCTCTCTGTGGAAATCAGTGAGCAGCATCCACGAGCGTTTGATTTCTTTCCCACGTGTCCCTGTGTTAGAAACAGTAGGACTCCGTGTCCAGCTGCGTCTGCGTCTGCGCTGCGTCTGCGCTGCTTATTACCGCCGCTGGTGCATTCAGCCACAAATCAGCGAGACAGGACGAGTGTGTGTGTGTGCGTGTGTGTGTGTGTGTGTGTGTGTGTGTGTGTGTGTGTGTGTGTGTGTGTTTAAAATAAACTATAGACAGTGTTCACATTTTATGTAAGCAGTTCTTGGATTCAGCCAGATCAGGCTAGATTAGATGGTATGGAGTCAGCAGGGCTGTTTGATCAGATCAGACCATGTCGGTTGAATTAGACCCTGTTTGTGTAGATGTTGTATTAGACCCTGTTTGTGTAGATGTTGAATTAGACCCTGTTTGTGTAGATGTTGAATTAGACTCTGTTTGTGTAGATGTTGAGTTACACCCTGTTTGTGTAGATATTGGGTTGTTTTGGGTTTGACTGGATGGTGTTTGCAAAGACTGGACAATTTTGTCATCATTTTGGGGTGTTTCAGGTTAACAGGATTGTGTTGTTAACCTGGTTGTACTCTGCCATACTGGTTTGGTGGAATAGTCTGGACTGGGCTGTGTTTATGTAGATTTGGGCTATTTTGTTGCCATTATGGGCCAATTTGTGTTTGAATGGATGCTGATGGTTTGTATCGGGCCGTATTGGTTTGGATCAAACCGTGTTGGTTCGGATTAGACCATGCTGCAGTAGATCAGTAGAATCAATTGGGCTTTGCTGGGTTTAATTAAACTGCATGGGATGGATTGGGCCACACTGATTTGTATCAAGCTGTTTTGGGTTGGGCCGTGTTTGTTTAGATTGGACCATACTGGTGCCATTTTAGGTAATTTTGTGTTTGACTGGATGGTGTATTGGATGGTGTATTGGACCATACTGGTTTGGATGAAGCAGCGTTGGTTTGGATTGGGACATGTTTGTTAAGATTGTGGCAACTTGTTTGTCTTTTAGGCCGGCTTTGTGTTTGCCTGGAGGGTGTTGGGTTGGATTGGGCCATATTTATAGGGATCAAGCATTATTGACTCAGATTTGTTGGAATAGATTGGACAATGTTGAATGGATTGGGCTGTGTGGGGTGCGACTTGGCCATTTTGTTGTGATTTTGGGGTATTTCGGGTTCAACGGGTTTGTGTTAGTTTTGACTGGTACGTATTGGTTTGGATAAAGCACCAAACCATTTTGTTGTATTTGTCTGTATTGGTTGGGATCAAGCCGTGTTGGGTCACCTTTGGTCGTGTTGGGATAGATGGGACAGCGTTGAACAGATTAGGCTATGTTGGGTTTAATTAAACTGCACTGGGATGGACTGGGCCAGATTGGTTTGAGTCTAGCAGTATTGGGTTTGTATTGGGTTGGATTTGTTTAGATTGGGCCATATTGTTGCCACGTTGGG
This sequence comes from Pangasius larnaudii, assembly GCA_037576815.1. NCBI lineage: Eukaryota > Metazoa > Chordata > Actinopteri > Siluriformes > Pangasiidae > Pangasius > Pangasius larnaudii. The sequence goes on along the minus strand of CM074923.1, from coordinate 847,208 downwards.
TTTGACTAGCTGGTTTTGGTTTGTATTGGGATGTATTGGTTTAGATGAAGCAGTTTTGGGGTTGATTGGGTCATGTTTGTTTATATTGGGCTAATTTGGTGCCATTTTGTGCTCTTCTGAGTTTGACTAGATGGATGTGGGATGGGTTGAGCTGCGTTGCGTTGGGTTGGGTTGGGCCATGTCTGAATAGATTGGGCTGTGTTGAGTCTGATTAAACTGC
>CM074923.1:839488-841988 GCA_037576815.1 Pangasius larnaudii | reverse complement strand
AACTGGTTTCAGGAATTCCAAGTATGTTTTTCGAGCAAACATCATGTACTAATGTTAGAAAATTATTAAAATAACCGTCCTTTGTGTGTGTGTGTGTGTGTGTGTGTGTGTGTGTGTGTGTGTGTGAAGGTCTGCAGATCGTTTTGAAGTCCATCATGAAGGCGATGGTTCCTCTGCTGCAGATCGGCTTGTTGTTATTTTTTGCCATTTTAATGTTCGCCATCATCGGCCTCGAGTTCTACAGCGGCCGCCTACACAAGACCTGCATCCCCGATCCAGATATACAGGGTAGAACACACACACACACACACACACACACACACACACACACCAACAAAAACACTCTGTCTCTTTCTCTCAAAGCTACATAATGTTACCGGAATCATCTAAGAACCGTTCGTCTGAACTATGTTGCACGTCTGTAGCGATCAGTTTAGCTTCATAAACACAGAAATAGTTTCATAAAATCGCAAAACAAATCGGTCTAAAAAATTTAAATTGAGACAATATAATCATCCACCACACATACAAGCTCCGCCTTCAGACTTTAGGCCACGCCCCTTACTCATTCTGACACTTAGGAAGAAAGACACTGACTTTAAATCAGCGTTATTCCTACGTTCACACCAGCAGGTGACGCGTCGCTCGTGTCGCTTGTTGTTCGTCGCTTGTGGGCGTGGCCTGTCCAGTGTTGTTTTTTTTTTGTTTTGTTTTTTTCTAGTGTGAAACAATAATAGCTATTGTTTTCATTTTGTCGTTCTTTCTTTCATCCTTTAGTTCAGAACTTTAATTTCTCTCATTTTTCTTTCTTTCTTGTAAAACTTTTTATTGATGGATTTTTTGGTTTCTGTTTAAATTTTTTCTTTCTTTATTTTTCTTTCCTTCTTCTTAGTTCAATACTTTTTTCTCTATCTGTCTATCTATCTATCTATCTATCTATCTATCTATCTATCTATCTATCTATCTATCGTTCTTTGTTGCGTTGTTGCTTTGTTTCTTTCTTTATATCTGTCTCTGGGAAAGTCAGGATTTATGTAACAGTGTGCCGTGTGTCTGTAGAGAACGAGACGGTTCCGGATTGGGAGGCGGAGTTTCCGTGTGGAGATCGTCAGTGTCCGTATAAATACAGCTGTAACGGATCTTGGATCGGGCCGAACGACGGAATCACGCAGTTCGACAACATCCTGTTCGCCGTGCTCACCGTGTTCCAGTGTATCACCATGGAGGGCTGGACCACCGTCCTGTACAACGTCAGTTCACTTACTCACCACTGAACACACAACACCACACACAGCACATATCAGTCAGAAACCGAGTGTGTGTGTGTGTGTGTGTGTGTGTGTTCAGGCCAATGATGCTTTAGGTCCCACGTGGAACTGGCTGTACTTCATCCCCCTCATCATCATCGGCTCCTTCTTCGTGCTCAACCTGGTGCTGGGAGTTCTGTCCGGGTGAGTGTGTGTGTGTGTGTGTGTGTGTGTGTGTGTGTGTGTATGAAATGGGTGAGGGGTTGTAATGTATGTTCTTCATGTTGTCTGTTTGCGTTTGTATGACGATATGAGTTTTGCATCCAGTGTGTATGTATTTCATTACTCTGTGTGTGTGTGTGTGTGTGTGTGTGTGTGTGTGTAGAGAGTTTGCTAAGGAGAGAGAGCGTGTGGAGAACAGGAGAGCTTTTATGAAGCTCAGACGTCAGCAGCAGATCGAAAGAGAACTGAACGGATATCGAGCTTGGATTGACCGAGCAGGTGATCATCACCGCGCACACACACACACACACACACACACACACACACACACACACACAAACACACACACATACACACACACACACACTTCTCTCCCTTTAGGAATATGTGTTAAATAATGATGGAACCATCCCAAAATCTTCTGTGTGTGTGTGTGTGTGTGTGTGTGTGTGTGTGTGTGTGTGTGTGTATTCCAGAGGAAGTGATGCTGGCAGAGGAGAATAAGAACTCGGGTCCTTCAGCTCTGGACGGTGAGTCTGTGTTCAGCAATTCTTTCCTCTTATTAAACAACAACACTGTCCCGCCGTGACATCATCACAACACACAACCACTAACTTCACACAGGAATAATGAAACCCAGCATCGAGCACCAGAATCTCACCACATCGGAAATATTTCAGTATAAACATGTTTAATGTGTTTCAGGGTGGAGTTTCCAAATAAACAAATTATGTTGTCTTTACGTTGCCACAGCGTTTCCTGATGTTACATCATAGCAGTGTAACTACCTACATTGTGACAACTAGAGAAGTGAAAATCCTAGATACGTCATAGCAGCATAACTCTGCAGTGTAACACTGTAACACAACACCTCAATATAACTCTGCAGTGTAACACTGTAACACAACACCTCAATGTAACTCTGCAGTGTAACACTGTAACACAACACCTCAGTGTAACTCTGCAGTGTAACACTGTAACACAACACCTCAATGTAACTCTGCAGTGTAACACTGTAACACAACACCTCA
>CM074923.1:756432-758932 GCA_037576815.1 Pangasius larnaudii | reverse complement strand
GAAAAGAAAGACAGATGGAAAGCAACAGGCACAGCAAAAGTATAAGAGAAAAAAAGAATAAAAAGAGAGAAAATAGGGAGAAAGAGGAAATGTGACCGAGAGAATAAAGTTGAATTTGTGTCTCATTCTTTCTGTCTTCTGAGCGGCTGATATAGTCAGAGAGAGGTGAAGAAAGAAACAGAAGATAGAGGTAAAGAGCATAAAATGAAGAAGGCAGGTGGAGAATAAAAGGCACAAAGAAAGACTTAGAGTAGAGAGAAAGATGAAGTAATGGAGAGAGAGAGAGAGAGAGAGAGAGAGAGAGGAAACAGGAAGAGAGAAAGAGAAATGAGATCATGGTAAAGACAATCAAGTTAGACTATGTCCTCAATTGAATGACATAAAGAGTGATTGTGGAACTGTAAAAACTCTGGAGAACTTTGAGAACTTGCGCTGGAGTTCTGGGACAGGTTCTGAACATTTGGGTAGGACTTGCTGAATAGTATGCAGGAGAAGGGGAGCTGGTGGTTTGGAAACCTTGTCACTAGTGGTGATGAAAGATGGGAATTTATCGGAAGATAAATAGAAAGAAGGTGGAGCTTCAGATGTGATCTTTTTTTCCAGACTTCAGATATTTCATAACTGAAGTGCAGACCCTTTCTTCACTACATGACATGATGAGTGTTTGTGGAACTGTTAAAACTCTGGAGAACTTTGAGAACTTGAGCTGGAGTTCTCGGATGCGTTACACTTTGCACTAGATAGTCAGACCTTCAAAGTACATCAGGTTAGATTGATGCCTGCTCTGTCTTTCAAGTCTTTTCCAAGACCTTGTGTCTTGACGTTGTGGTGAAGCTGCAGTTTGGAAGTGTGATCCAAAAGTCCTTGGAGGAGGCGTGAAGGGAGCCAATTAAAGATCTTCTTGATGTTAACCACAGCCACATGGGCTTGCAGAGTGGAAGCGGAGACTTGAGTTAGTGTGGTAGTGAAGGAATGGCAATAGGGCCATCCTTATTGACTGTGAAAGATGGATTAATGATGAGTGTGTTAAAATGATTCTGTCTGTTCAAGTCCCACAAAAGACAGCGAGGATGATGAGGTATGACTTCTGTGGATTGAAGTCTTGTGTAACTCAGGGGATGATGAAGTGGTGTTGAGGAGAAGGAGGAGTGAACATGATCCTAGGAGGAAGAAGACTTACGTTATGAGTATACAGGATGAGTGAAAAGGGTTGAGATGAATGAGGGAAGGATGTGGGGTGTTGAAGAGGGCTAGGATGAGTGGTAGCTCAGTGGTTAAAGCATTGGGGATCAGAAGGTCGTCAGTTCAAATCCCAGCATCACCAAGCTGCCACTGCGAAGCCCTTAACCGTCAACTGCTTAGTTGTATCCTGTCTAAATAGGAAGTCGCTTTGGATAAAAGCATGAAATAAATGAGTGAAGGAGGTGTTGGGATGAATAGAGGAGGCTGGGATGAAGTTGATAAACAAATGCAACAAGTGTGCTGTTGTTTAGAAAAAGAGGCTGTGATCCTAGAGAGTGACAAAGAGAAAGGCGTGAGTGAGAGTGTCTGTGATCCTTGGGAGAGAGTGAGCAAGCATTGGTGATCTTCAGGAGAGAGAATGTCTGCAGTGCTTCAGAGAGAGAGAGAGAGAGAGAGAGAGAGAGAGAGAGAGGGTATCTGTGAGGCTTCAGTGGTGAGAGAGGGAATCTGTGAGCATTGAGAGCTGGGAAGGGCTGTGATTTTAAGCGATGGGAAGGGTTGCAAGCTTTTCATAGCTGGGAAGGACCGAGCCTTTGAGAGGTAGGTAGGGCTGCGAGCTTTGACAGGCTGAAAGGACAGAGAGATTTGAAAGACAAAAGCTTTAAATCACAAAAGGCTGTGACCTTTGAGAGAGAAAAACCTGCGAGCTTTAAAAAAAAAAACAGAAGGGCTGAGAGCATGGGGAATAAGAAGCTGAGAAGGAGGACTGAGATGTGTGAAGGAGGGCTGAGATTAAGAACGGACGGGATGAACAGTGGTCTGGATGAAGGGGGCTTTGAGATGAAAACAGATGTTGAGACGATAGCGTGTGGCCTAGTGCCTCTATCTTTCACAGCGTCAAAGCGTCCAACAGAGCGAAAATGCTTAGTATGAACGGAAGTGTTTGCATTTGGTGTGATCGCAAGGAAACCACACCATATAGAAACCTTGCCACTAGTGGAAAAAAAGAGAGAGATGAGAATTTATATGATATTAACTAGAAGAGGAAGATGGAGCTTCAGGTGTAGTGTTTCTCCCAAACTTATTTCAATTAAAAAGAGAGAGAGAAAAAAATGAGCCCAAAAGTGACAGACAAATAAGAAGGAGAAATGGGAGTGAAGTATAGAGAGAGAGAGAGAGAGAGAGAGAGAGAGAGAGAGAAGCAGACAGAAAAAGATGTGAACGAGTGAAAGAATGAACACAGAGGGATTGATAGTTTGTTGTCCATCCCCATATAGTCTAAGGTTAATTAGATAAGGTTAATAATTGTTTAAGGTTA
>CM074923.1:715052-725374 GCA_037576815.1 Pangasius larnaudii | reverse complement strand
TATATATATATATAGAGAGAGAGAGAGAGAGAGAGAGGGGGGGGGGATTAATGGATTAAACTATAATTAATGGGCAAATATGAAAACCACGCTCCTATATTTTAGTATTATAATAATAATAATTATAATAATTATATTAATTATAATCAGTTACATAGTATACTATGTACACATACTATGTATATTAGTACATAGATATAGCTGTTTATACAATATCCTTCATATTATTTAATAATAACAATAAAACCAAAAGACAAAATAATAAATAAATAAGTAAGAGTACCTGTACAATAGCCTACACAAAACACACACACACACACACACACACACACACACACACACACACACTCCCAGAGTGTACATACCAGTTTCTGTGTTGTCAGATCACCTTAGTGAGGAGAAACGCAGCAGTTCCCTTGTTTTTAAAACACACTCAGTGGGCGTGTCCCAAATCACACACACCTACACGGCGCATTTCCTCAGTGTTCAATCACCACAGAGACACTCAGAATAACACTACAGACAAATACTCACACAAACACAACCCACACAACTAACACAACTGATACAAGGAAGTAATAAATCACAGCGGAGTTACTGTAACCACCCTGAAGCTGATTATTTTCCTCTAACAGCACGTCCCCGAGTGTGTTATTCCTCTTACTGTCACAGCCACCATGGACAATTCCTCTCCAGACCTCCAGAGCGCTTCCTCACTCACTCTTTGAATCTCTTCTTTTGTTATCTGCTCCATTTCCATTCCTGATTTCGTACACGTTTTTCGTATTTCACTATTAATCACCCTATTTAATTTCCGTGTTTCCCCTCTGTGTCTCTGTCTGTGTCTCTGTCTGTGTTTCTGTCTGTATCTGTGTCTATGTTTTTGTCTGTGTCTCTGTCTGTGTCTATGTCTGTGTCTATGTTTTTGTCTGTGTCTATGTCTGTGTCTATGTCTGTGTCTATGTTTTTGTCTGTGTCTCTGTCTGTGTCCGTGTCTATGTCTGCGTCTGAGTCTATGTCTGTGTCTGCGTCTGTGCCTCTGTCTGCGTCTATGTCTGCGTCTATGTCTGTGTCTGCTTCTGTGTCTCTGTCTGTATCTGCTCCTGTGTCTGTGTTTGCATCTCTGTCTCTGTCTGCGTCTGTGTCTCTGTCTGCGTCTGTGTTTCTGTCTGTATCTGCTCCTGTGTCTGTGTTTGCGTCTGTGTCTGCACGTGTGGTTAGATTTCGGTCACAGTTTGCTCAGTAAATAGCTTTTGTTTTCATGTTTACGTTTTCCTTCCTAGCATTAGTTTAGCCCTTCGTTGTTCTAGTTTTTGGTTCTTTCCTGGTCCTTGTTGGTTTCTTAGTTGTTTTTTTCACTAAAGACTTTCTGAATTTGCAGAAATTCTGCCTCCCTGGATGCTCCTTGGCCCCCACATGACAGTCACACCACAGTAATTTAAATAACAATTACAATTTTTATTTACACAGGAACACGTCATATTTTTATATCCATTTAGCTGCATTTAATGTTGTAGAACATTTCTGAAACTTAAAGTTACAGCTTTACCTCTGTCTGTTACAAAGCACTAACACTGGAGACTCCTTCCATCAATGTTAAACAAACATCTCCTTACGCTAAGAAAACGTCATCATATCAACAATTTTTAATCCATTTATGTGGAGCGTCCACTGTACACGTCCCTGTGAATGAGCTGTTACTATAGAAACGATAACGTATTAGAATGAGCACATTCATATAAACCTGTATAAATACTGTCAGAGCTGATGTTATAGAAAATTAATCAACAGCTTCTGACCAATCAGAGTCCAGAACTCATCAGCAGCTTGGGATAATAACTTCTGTGTCTTTAATTTCAATCATTAAGCTTATAGACTCAAGATGGATAGAAATACATGATGTGCCATAATAATAATAATAATAATAATAATAATAATAATAATAATAATAATAATAATAATAATAATACATATTGCATTAGTCTGTCAGGCAGATTTATTTATAGTAATAATAATTTAATAAATGAAAAAACATTAATCTATGTAAATGAAGTTAAAATAAAAATGCAAATTGGATTGTGTTGTATATAATCTTATATTTATAACGAATGAAAAAATACTTAAACCATTCATTTTTTCGGTACATGCTACATCAAGAATTTATTGATTTATTATTATTTATTGATGATTTTATTACTATATGTATGTATTTAATGATTCGTTGGCAGATTTATTGAGTTGTATTTCCTGAATTATTAATTTGTGGAATTTAAATGGGCTACTTTTTCAGTGTTGACACTGATTAATATTCATTTATTTAGCTAGTTTGTTTGTAAAACAAATAAACAAACAAATAATCACAATCGATCAAAAAAAGTCACGCGAATCTTTTATTTTGAAAACCCGGAAGTGCTTTCTCTTCCGGGACTCTTATTTGGCATTTACGCAGTTCAGACAGTGGAGGAAATGTGGAGGAAAAAAACAGATTTTTATCGGATTAAAAAAAAAAGAAACGAAAACAAAGACAGGATTTTGATGGATGAACAGGTTTTAAAACTTTTTTTGTCGTTTTTTATCACACAGGAGTGAGAGTGAGAATGAGCGAAGTGTAAATGCGACACGTTAAAAACATCAAGAGAAGAAAAAATATAGTGTTTAATTTTATCGGATTTATTTTTCTGTATTTTTAAAGAATTTTCTTTATGCTGTGATCTGATTTTAACTGCACTGGTGTAAACTTCCTCTCTAATCATGATCTAGTCTGTGATCTAATCTCAAAATAATCATTACTTCCTGTACAGAAATAATTCTGGGGGATAAAAATAATAAATAGATAGACGGATATTGAAGACATTTTTGAGGTTCGAGGTTTACTTTGTTTTTTACTCTTTCATTTTCATTTCATGATAAACAGATATCTTACTTTCAGCTTCATCTTCCTGTAAATGACCGCGTAAATCAAATACAGCACAGAAACAAATAAATAAATAAATAAATAAATAAGAAAAAACACAAAACACCTACAACTATAGAAAATGTGCCAACTATAATTCCACAAAATCTAAACACTAAACAGAGAATTTTTTTAAGTCAACTGTCAAAAATATTCAGTAATAAACTGCAGTAACTCTTTTAATACAGAGAAATAACGATATTCTGTATTTCTGCTGAATTTTATAGAATTAAAGTGAAGTTTATGATGAAGATTAAATTTAAATTTATTAGTTATTAACAATTGATACAATGTTGACGATGACGTTGATGTTGATGATGATGACGGTGATTGTGACGATGACGATGATAACAAGGATGTTGATGGTGTTGATGATGATGAAGATGGTGATGATGATGATGATGATGATGATGATGATGAAGATGATGATGAAGATGGTGATGATGATGTTGATGATGACGTTGATGTTGACGGTGGTGACGTTGATGTTGATGATGTTGATGTTGATGATGTTGATGTTGACGGTGATGATGGTGATGTTGATGATGATGTTGATGATGACGATGGTGATGATGATGTTGATGATGGTGATGTTGATGATGTTGATGATGACGATGGTGATGATGATGTTGATGATGATGATGATGTTGATGATGATGTTGATGATGACGATGGTGATGATGATGTTGATGATGATGTTGATGTTGATGATGTTGATGTTGACGGTGATGATGGTGATGTTGATGATGATGTTGATGATGACGATGGTGATGATGATGTTGATGATGATGTTGATGATGATGATGTTGATGATGATGATGAAGATGGTGATGATGACGATGGTGATTTGTCTCTGCAGTGTGAGTTTTAGCGCTCGGCTCATCATGTCGTCAGCAGTAGACACTGAGGTGTTCATCCCGAAGCAGGCGAGCGTCATCACCGTCCCCGTGAACTCGCTGCCTTCGTCCATCACCAAGAAGATATCCGTGAGTCCCGGCGACTCCGACCGACCGGCGACGTTCATCTCCCCGGTGGAGCTGAGGCAGAAAGGGACGACACAGACACCACGACCTTTGACCCCGGGAAAGTTCTTCCTGCCGGTCGTGACCTCTAGCCGCGAAGCTTTCGGGATGCTCCGGAAATTTCTACAATCAGGTGTTTAATCCATTTTTTATAATGCAAAAGTAAAGAAAAAAACATTTTATAGTACAAAAATCTAAAAATATATTTAGATTAAAGGATATAATTTTTAAAATTACTTATCGTTTTGATTTAAATAATTATTTAATCCTTTAAAAGCAGAGTTTAATTTCAGTAATTCTGTATTTAAATGCTGTTTTTCTCCTCACTGTTACTGTATAAGAATATTATATACTTTATATATTATATTTTACTATGAAAACAATTATAAAAGAAATAATATTTACATGTTAATGTGTTAAATTCTGTAATGTTATTTATTTTTATATTTATTTCTATTGTTAACTTAATTATTTATTTCTTCACAATTATTCAAATAAAAATTTTTTAACTTATTTATTCAGTGATAAATAAATTAAACATTTAAATTTTTATCATCTTGCATTTTTTTATTTAGTATTTATTAATTCATTTAAACTTTTATATTTATGAATGTTTATAATTCTATATAAAATCATTACAAAATGTTTTATTAAAATTATACTGTTATAAATAATTAATTGTTTAAAATGTATTTGGTGTAAAAGTGATTTTAAACTTGAATTTATTATTTAAATTAAATGTTTATTATCGTTTAGTAATTTATAATTTATTGAGAAAATTAAATGAAATGTATTTTAAAATAATTATTTATTTAATAAGAAAATGAATTACTTTAAAAATGTTTGCCATCATTTAACTTTTTAATTAAATTATAAATGTTACATTTAATGAAATGTAAATAATTAAATTAGCGTAATTAAATAGAGAATAGAATTATTGTTAGTGGATCTGATTTGTTTGTTTGTTTGTTTGTTTGTTTGTTTGTTTGTTTGTTTGTTATTTTCCAGGTGAGATCTCGCTGCAGTTTTCTGATGAGAACTCACGAGCGGGTTCTTCGTTCTCCAGAAGGAAAAACTCCATCGTTCTGTTCGACGAACAGATTTTCCTCATTGTAAGAAAAGCCAAGGCTTCTGATTGGCCACTGAAGCAGCGAAGCTCCGCCCCCTTGGAGTGTGAAGCCCCGCCCCTGAATCCACCTGTAAAAACGGTACGTTATTACCGAGTGCGTTACTGAGACCTGTTTATATTTAATATAAAAAATTCAATAAATTCAAAATAAAAATTCAAACATTTTTTATTTATTTACAAAAACACAATAATAATAATAATAATAATAATAATAACATTAAAATAAATGTTTAAATAATGAGTACTAAAAGTGAGCAAACTATAAAATTGTTAAAATAGTTTAAATAGTTTAAAAATATATATTAAAAATATATAAAAATTATACAAATATATAAAAATTATAAAATACTTTTTAAATCTGTCTAAAACTGATTTTTTTTAAACATAATTTTTAAAAATTGTTTTGAAACCGTTCACGTGTTTGTGGTCATTTTGCTGTTTTTGTTTTCACAGCCGGATGGAGGAAGTGACATCACTGAGGGGCGGAGTAACGAAGGTACACATGGAGAGGAGGATCATGGGAAATGCGCAGAGAAGCGAAGTGGTGATGGACGCGATGTTTTGATGGAGTGTGACGCGGTAATGAGATTCAAAATTAAACTGATTTAATGTGTAAAACATTTTTAATTAATTATTTTTAACATTTCTTTTGATTATTTCTTATAATTATTTAATTCGATCTGATTTTATTGATTTTATATTTATTTTTTATTAATTTAAAATAAAAAATATTTAAAATTTAACCAAATGTTTTATAAAACTAACAAATCTAAAGATTTATTTAATTTAAAACGTTATTTTTTTTATTACTTATGGCTTCCATTTAAATAAGTAAGTATTTATTCCTTTAAAATTATTATTTACAATTTATTTTAATTTAACATAAAACCAAAACAAATTTGCTGGTTAATAAAATCATCTTAAAGAAATTTAAAACTATTTATTTTTATTATTTGTATTTTTTTTTCTCTTATTTTTCTACAGTTGAGATTTAATTATTTATTCCTACTCAGGCTTTTTAATTTATTAATCTTTAAATAATTATTTATTAAAATTGTTCCTTTGATCAAAAAAAGAATGAATTGTCTCTATTTTGTTTTAATTAATTATAATTTACTAAACTATACATTTGTAATTCTAGAAAATGAATTTATGAAAAAAATCGCTGAAGGTGATTAATGGGCTGTTATTTTTTTTCGCAGCAGGATGATGACATCACTGACAGGAAGGGGAGTAAAGATGGCGCCGGTGCTGCAGAGGATCATGGGAAATGTGCAGAGGTGTTGAAAGAAAGAGAAGGGGATGTGATGAAGGACAGAGAAGGAAACGAAAAGCAAACGCCGGTGAAAGACCGGAGCGTGAACACGTCTGAAGACAAGCGCATAAAGCTGGAGGAGGAGAGCGGCGTTTGCGCTCCGGGCGGCGAAGATCGGAGCTCATTGGCTAACGCTAAGGAATATAAAGATGGAGGAAGTCAGATTACGTCAAACCTCAGAGAAAACTTTAATCCAGAAATAACGAGTGAGCAAGGATGCGCTAGCGAGACGGGATTAGCTGCGGAAACTCACGCAGGAAACGAAAAGCGATGTGAAAATCCGACACACGGTGATGATAAAACCAGAATGAGCAAAGGTGAGAGTTCAGTAGCTAAAGCTAAATGTTGCAAACGTCTGATTTTCTCCAGGGTTCAGAGTCCATCGCTAATGAACGTAAACGAACGTCAAGATAAAAGTGACGTTAAAGGTCAAATCAGCGAATCCGAGATTCCGGCGGATAAAGCGGAAGCCTCCGTCAGTGCTGCTGAGATCATCGCAGACGTAAACGACGATGACCGAGTTTCCCAAAACATCACGGACGAAGACGGAGCGAATTCTAAAAGTTACATCGGTATTCAGGCGAGCGAAGGTCAGAGTTCACGCTGTGAAAGTGGCGTCGAGGTCGTAGACGTGAACGATGACGATCGCGTTCCCAGCATAAGCTCAGACGAGGAAAACGCAGTCGCGCCAAACCTCGGCAAAGTTGAGAATTTGTTGGAAATTGTTGAACGCCTGAAACAAAAAATTAATGATTGCGTTAACTCGCAGGGTTTGGAGGTTAAATTTAAAAAGAGTAAAACTGATGACATCGTCGTGGAAACGGATAGCGATTGCGACGACCTGGTTATCGTTGAAAGTTGTGCGGAAGTTGACGGCAGCAGCACAGACGAGCCGAATCGAAACGCAAGCGATGATGAACGTCACGTTCACGCGACAGGCGGAAAATCCGATAGACAAGTCACGAGTTCTGCGGCTGCAGCTGAAGGCTGCGAAAGTGCTGTCGAGATCGTAGACGCAGACGACGATCGAGTTTTACGCAAACGTAGAAATGACGCAAATCGAGACGCAGCAGGTTCTAGGAGGTCGAGGGTGTGTCCGAGTCCTTCAGTTAAACGCTGTGAAGGCGATGTTGAGATTGTGGACCTTAATGACGATGATGATGATGTCATCGCAAACGACCGAGAGCTCGTAAACGAACACAGACGTTGGTTTGGTGATGTAGCTAAAGGGAGCAAACGTAAGATTTTTGACGGAATCAAAGATGAGACGAATTCAGACGTAGCGGCCGCCGCTCAGATTAGCGAAGCGAATGGTTCGTCGGCTAAAAGATCTAAACGTCATGATGTGAATTTGTCGTCTGAACGTAAACCTTTGGAAAGTGCCGTAGACTCAACCTCTCAAGTTGAAAATTATAATCACGATGTCGAGATCATCGAGGTTGATGATGAAATCCACAGACGTGCAAACGACAGAAATGAAAATAATGTCGCCGCGGTTGAAAGTTGCGCAAACGAGACGACGGTTCGGAGAAACGGAGGAAATGCTGAGGATTCGTTGGATAAAGTTAGCAGCCGTGGACGAGAAGGCGAGAACGTTGAAAGTCAGAGATCTCTGGAGAAAATCAAAAGCTGTAAACGGAACGTTTCCGATGAGCAGAATTTGGAGGATAAAAGTCTCGCTCAGGCGAAGATTCTCAAAACTGAAGATCCGTCGGCTGAACACTTTAAATCAGCTAACGTTACGAATCCAGGTGGAAAAACTCGTAAAATGTGCGATAAAACTCCGAGGGCAGACGACCGAGATGATCTAATAAATAACCAAAATTCCTCTAAAGCTCATATTAGTAACGCCAAAAGTTTGTTAACTAAAAACGATCAGGTTTTGCGTAAAAGCACACAGGAGCCGAATCAAGACTATACAGATTCTAAAAATGTTACTGAGACAAAGACTTTAGCTGCTAAAGGTCCGATCAGTTCTTCCGTTAAAAATAAAAGCTGTAAAACTGCGGCGAAGATCATTGACGTACGTGATGACGATCGAACTAACGGCGCAAATCAAATCGTAACAAGTGTTGAAAGTTGCGTTAAATCTAACGTCAGCGCGGTTCGGAGTGAAAGTGTTGCTGAGACGGTGGACGCGAGTGACGAACGAGAACGAGCTTCATCTGACCTGACGAGAGACGTAATTTGCGTGGAATCGTATGTTAGCGAGGTTCAGAGTGCTGCTGAGGATCGAGCGTTAGCCGGGAAAAGCTACTCCGAGGAACCGACTCGAGACGTAACAGCTAGCGAGGTTTCAGGGTGTGAAAGTGGCGTTGAAGATGCTCTTGTGGAAGAGGATAACGATGTAGCCTTAGCTAGCTTCACAGACGAACCGAATCCATACGGAACGACTTCCGACCTTCAGATCTGTGATGTTAGGAGTTTATCGGCGATGTCTGAACACCGCGAGAACAATCCTGAAGGTCAAGCGTTTGACCCGGATCCAGACGGCGAGCTTGCAGGCGAACAGTCGGAGGCTACCAATCAGAGAGCACGTGGTGATGAAGGGGGCGTTTTGCCCCGCCCCACATCTTCTCGGGCGAATCAGGAGTTGGATTACGTGGTGCTGAGGCGGGAAGAGAACATCAACCGGATCCGAGCGAGACTCAGGCGGCTGAAGGAGAAATTCACGTCACGTCGCGCTGATGAGAACTCTCAGGAACGCTGACGTCAGTTTACTTCCGTTGTTGTTTTTTGTTTTGTTTTGTTTGTTAACGGTGAAAACGCACCTCATTAACATAATCACGGGAGGAAACGATCTCCGGAACGCGGCTGAGCGCTAAACATGGTGACTACACCGACAGATCGTTTTTATTTTTTACTTTAGAGAAATAAAGTGAATGTAACGGGATGTTTAACCACAAAAATTACAATCGCAGCTTAGATTTTTCTTCCGTTTTATATATATATATATATATAATGCACATTTCATTTTTCTGTTTTTTTTTCTATAACAGATAAAATTAACAGAAGGAAGCACAACTTTATGATTTATATTTTTTATATTTTTGGTGTTGGGGGTTTAGCACCGAGCTCAGCGACACGATACAAACACGATACAAACATCTCTCAGTACTTTACATTAAAAAAAAGAGAGAAATAAGAATGTTTCTGGTGATATTTCTGTTACGTGTCTCATAAAAAGTATCTGATTTAATTATAAAACTGGAACGTTCTGGATAAACACTTTAGATTTGTGTGGAATATTTTGAAAATTATTATTATTATTATTATTATTAGTAGTAGTAGTAGTAGTATGTTGCACTATATATATATAATTATTTGTGATAGTGAGCTCATGTATTTATTTCAGTTTACTTCATGTTGAAAAGCTTTGGTTTGGAAGAAGGTACATGACATTTAAATAAAAGTGCAATTCATGATCAAAATCATTCATTTCGTCCCTTTATTCCTTTTCATTTTTTTCCATCCATCTGTTTTTTTTTTCTGTAATTATGAGCGTTAATGTTTCCTGGTTAGATTTTAAGTTTCAAAGTTTTTAAACTTTATTATTATTATTATTATTATGATTAATATACAGGATGGATGATGGTGATGGCGTTAATCTGAGTGACCCACATGCAGCTAATCGTCACATCATTACATTCTGTCTGTACACAGAACCTCAATAAACACACTGATTGTGTGTGTGTGTGTGTGTGTGTGTGTGTGTGTGTGTGTGTGTGTTTATTTATCTCATGTTTGGTTCACGTCAGAAGTGCTTCATTATCTTCATCAGCTAGAACTGTTTTTATTCCTTCAGTTATCAAACACTGATCCGGAGTTTACTCACACACACACACACACACACACACACACACACACACACACACACACACACACACACACACACACACACAC
>CM074923.1:694015-712122 GCA_037576815.1 Pangasius larnaudii | reverse complement strand
GTCTAAGAGATTTGTGGTTTTCAGTCCTGTAATCAAGGGAATCCTATGTGTGTGTATATGTATGTGTGTGTGTGTGTATGTATGTGTGTGTTCTGACGTGTGTGTGTTCTGACGTGTGTGTGTGTGTGTGTGTGTGTGTGTGTATGTATGTGTGTGTTCTGACGTGTGTGTGTGTGTGTGTGTGTGTGTGTGTGTGTGTGTGTATCAGGACACCCCGGAGCAGTGAGGAGTGCAGGTCCACGGCGCAGAGGTAAAGGAATCGTGGAGCAGTGCTGTGTGAAAGGATGCGACCTGCAGCATCTGGAACATTACTGCGCCAAACCGAAGCGAGAGCGACGACACGCGCGACACACTGTGCGTTTATTACACTGCTGTGACATCATCACAGCGAACATACACTACGCACAGGAAAGGGTGTGAGGGGGTGGAGCATATAAGAGAGTGGGCGTGGCCTAGGTTTCAAAGTTACACTCTTTATACTTTACTTTTAATAGTTTTCCATTTACATATTAATATTAGCGCCCATGTTTGTAACTTTATCCTTAGCTAACGTTACTTTAATGACAGCTAGCTACATTTAACATTCTGTTTTGTTTAGCTAACCAGATTCTGGACTCTGATTGGTCAGAAGGTGTTGATGAGTTTTCTATAACAGCGGCTCTGACAGTAGCGCAGGTTTATATTAATGCGTTCGTTCTGATACGTTATCGTTTCTATAGCAACAGCTCATTCACAGGGACGTGTACATAAACAGATTAAAAAATCAACGATATGTAAGGAGATGTTTATTTAACATGTATGGAAGGAGTCTCCAGTGTCAGCGCTTTGTAACAGTCAGAGGTGAAGCTGTGACTTTAAGTTCTCCGACGTCTTCAGGACAGAGGAGTTTACGCTTCTTTGCGGTTTCTCGGTAACATGCGTAACAAGCTGCGTTTTTATTTTTTGTCTTATTAACGTCATGAGAGAGAATAAAGAGACGCTGGTGAGGGAACGAGCGTTTATCGCTGCTATAACGGAACAGAAAGTAACTCTCTGAGTAATAGTGGTTAAGTTGCTGTGGTATAAGAGGAATAAAACACATGGGGACGTGCAGTTAGAGGAAAATAATTGTTCTTATTCGTAGTGTTTTTTTTTTTTAAACCGCGACTCTTTAAAACAGGAATTTATCGGCAGATGCGTTCTCGTGTTGTGTGTTTTGCAGGAGGATCGGTTCTGGCTGATGTTCCTCAGACGATACGAGAAGAACCAGTTTGAAAACGAACCGGAGAAATTCATGGAAAGGCTCAAAGAGCGAACGCTGTACCAGAGGAAGTTGGGAAA
Source organism: Pangasius larnaudii (assembly GCA_037576815.1). Taxonomy (NCBI): domain Eukaryota; kingdom Metazoa; phylum Chordata; class Actinopteri; order Siluriformes; family Pangasiidae; genus Pangasius; species Pangasius larnaudii. The sequence goes on along the minus strand of CM074923.1, from coordinate 710,802 downwards.
CGCCTCGCTGCTGCCTGTTATTAGCGGAAAAACCCCTCAATCTCCTCAGCGCTTAAAGCACCGGCGAAAGCGGCGTAACTGAAAACGAATCTTTTAACGTCACCTTTTCAAAGAAACGACAGAGCAAATAAACATCACAGTCACGATTAGCATCAATTAGAAATAAATATTAAATATTAAGATCATTTAAATGAGCTCCGTGGATATGAATCACTAATGATGTTGACGCTAACATTTTCCTTGAATGTGGCCTTTATTTTGTGTTTATTCAGATAATGTGTAGCAGGTAGCACAGATTCTTTTTTTTTCTTCATCCAAACGAATGTTAATAGTCAATTACGCTAATGCTAATTGAAAAAACTCTATTTGAACTTTATAATTTAGGTTTTTATTTTGCATTTTATGTTTTTCAACTGCACTCAAGAAAGTAAGCACACAAGCTCGAGCTTTGAATTTATTCCCGCGTCATATTGCGTTGACATTTTCGTATCTTAATCGTTTCCTGACATTATCGCAGGATCACGTACATCATCAGCTGTATTGCACTAATTGCACACTATTGCTAGCATCTCAACGCAATTAGCTCTTATAGCAAAAAAAAAAAAAAAAAAGCAAGCTAACTAACATGGTTAGCTAACTAACGAACTGTTGCTAGCTATGAATTTACAGGTGTGACATTAGCTAGCTGAATGTAAACATAGTGATAAATGTGTCATAAATCTGAGCTAAATGTGCCTAAAACACCAATTTGTCTTAAAAATAAAGGCTCGATAGTTAGAATATATAAAATATTAAATGTATGGTTTTAAAATAGTGTTTCCTTTCGTTAACATGAAAGAGTTAAAACACAACATATGTTTAGGTGAATTGGTGAAGTGTGTTTGTGATGAGAAGGAAAACGTCTGAATGTTTAGGTAGACGTGGTTTATTTTATATATATAAAGTCAGGACTCACTCTGCGTTCACACTGCAACGTTTTTATTTGTTGTTGTTGGGGTTTTTTTTTAAGGTTGCTAGTCGGTGTTTACAGCTGGTTGCCATGGTTTCATCGCTAGCACCTAGCTAGTGCTGTGTCTTTTCCATACAGATAAATTTCAACAGTTTATTTAGCAACATTCAGTTAAACAGCTAATGTACAAATTAAAGTATTTAAGCTATTTTACACCACAGTGCTGCTGAGTTCTGGACTCTGATTGGTCAGAAGGTGTCGATTAGTTTTCTATAACAGCAGCTCTGACAGTAGCGCAGGTTTATTTATAATCTAATACGTTATTGTTTCTATAGTAACAGCTCATTCACAGGGACTCGTACGGCGGATCATCATATAAACGGATTTTAAAAAACTGTTGATGTGGCGAAGATGTGGAAGGAGTCTCCAGTGTCAGTGCTTTGTAACAGTCAGAGGTGAAGCTGTAACTTTAAGTTTCTTTAACTTTAAACATCTTCAGGACAGACGAGTTTACGCTTCTTTGCTGTTTCTCGGTAACATGAGTAACAAGCTGCGTGTTTTTTTTTTTGTCTTATAAACTAGAGAACTTAAGAGCGAGAATAAAAAGAGGCTGGTGAGGGAACGACTGTTTATAGCTGCTATAACGTAAGCGACATCTCGTTTCGCTGACGGACTTTAAACAGATAAAAAGTATAACGTGTCCTTCTTTGAACACGATACATTCACAGTTAATGGTAGTGAGAACGCTGTTGCTCGGCAACTGAGAAAAAAACTCGATAAAAGAGATATGTTATCAACTGGGACAAACAAATTTAGCTAGCTAGCATGTAGCCGTTAATTCTAAACGGACGTTGTAAAGACACCGTGACAGTAGAAGCGATAAACAACTTTAACAAACATCAACAACTTCAGAGGAATCGTTGAATAGTTATTGTCTCGTAAACACGACAAACACACGATGACAGCGCTGAAATGCAGCATTATCGGTACTTAACGTTATTGCAACATCTGGCCCCGCCCCCTTTTTCTGTTGCAGGCCCCGCCCACTCTAACAACTCTCACTGTAAATGAAGTAATCCTGCTTTGTGGAATTGTAACATTGCTAACATGAATGTCCAGTGCATTATGAAGAATTGAATTTTTTATCAGAAATTCTTTCTCAGAACAAACGCCATTATTTTTCACTAAAATGTCAATTTAAAAAAAAAATAATAATAATAATATTCAGAATTCTGTTAGTGTTTGACAACTGATGGACAGTTCTTGAGTTCGGACTGTATTAGCGAATGTTATTTAGTGACATGTTTGCACATTTATTATTATAAATTATAAACATTTTGTATCTTATTATATATGATAAAGTGTTGAATATTGAATGTGTTGAATGTCGAGTGTTTTACTGAACGTGTCGGTTTTAGAGTGTGTTAATTACAGCTGTAGGAGCGCGACATTATGCATATTTGTGCATTTTCTTCTTCATGCTGCTGTTAAAATGCAGATTCGTGACCTTTCTGTATCAGTAAATAACTTATATATCAGTAACCTTCATGTTTTATCAGAAATGAAACACAGATGACCTGCTTATAAACCACAGAGCAGAAAGGAGAAGGTCGGTGTTTTTTTTTTTGCTCGTCTTTGATTCGCACAAACACTTCTTTCAGTTTGAAAAACACTTTTCCCAAAACATGATTCGGAGAGGAGAAGAGGAAAAGTGCTCACTTTTTAGTGTGATAAAGAAAATTGGACATTTCCTTAAAAAAATGCAGCTCTGATACACTAAAGTTCTTCTTTAGAAAACAAAATCTGCACCATTTTACTAATTAAAGTCTAACAATTAATTACATCAGAAATTCATCCATGATTTACTGGATTAAATATTAATCAGAAGATGCAACCAGATGCATAATCTGTTCCTGTTGATTTGAATTGGATTAATAATAATAATAATAATAATAATAATAATAATAATAATAATAATGAGCAGCAGCGAATAAGGGGTCCAAGCACTGATCCCATTAGGGGAAAAGCAGAAATTTGGTCGCTGGTCAATGCTTTTTTTTTTTAAACATATTTAAGACTGACTGTTGCTCCGATGCAGAATTTCAGCTCAATTGGACACTGGGATGCAGAGAGAGAGAGAGACAGAGAGAGAGAGAGAGAGAGAGAGAGAGAGATGGCGCCCCCTAGTGGCTGACTGATGTCAAACGTCACAGCACACAGTCCATATTTGTACATACAGTTTCCTGATTGTTTTCCAAAGCTAAAGCCAGCAATTCCCTGCTTATTGCTGATTGGCTGATGGAGGATGTTTTTTTTAATCTTCAGGTGAGAGTTAGATAGCAAACAAATTGCAAATGTTTATGCAAATTTGATCAACAGCCTTAAGATGTTTTTCTTTTTCCATAAAAATCTTTCAGCAGAAGCAGAATGAAGTGGCACAGATTCAGATTCTATTCATTATATAAAAATATAAAATAAAACAGCCCTCTATCTATCTATCTATCTATCTATCTATCTATCTATGTCTCTCTCTGTCTCTGTCTCTCTCTCCTATCTATCTATCTATCTATCTATCTATCTATCTATCTATCTATCTATCTATCTATCTGTCTGTCTGTCTCTCTCTCTCTCTCTCTCTCTCTTTGTTTGAATGTGAAACACTTTCACATGGATTATCTGTGGTTCTGCAGGTGAGCAGCCTTCAGCATGTAGATACAGACGAGGGAGTCACCACACACACACACACACACACACACACACACACACACACACACACACACACACACACACGTGCAAGCTTTCAACACAGATAAACTTTTCAGACCAAAAGTGAATGAGCAAGAGTGTGGCTGAGTGTTAGTGTCCTAGAGAGAGAGAGAGATGTGGCATTGGCCTTTCTCAGTTGGAAACACTTTTGCAGTTGTGTGTTATATAAGCAGCTCTGTGTGTGTGTGTGTGTGTGTGTGTGTGTGTGTGTGTGTGTGTGTGTGGACAAACATGCCCTTTCAGCCTCTCAGCCCAGCGTCTGATTGCTACACTGTGATTTTCTTGCCTCTAAATCTTCTCCGCTCTTTAAATGTGATTTTTTTTTAAATAAAGAATTATAACATTTGTATTCATACAACTTTTTTTTTTGTCTTATTGTCGTCATCAGCAGCGATTTTCCCAGCAGCGTAGCCGAGTCTTGTGCTTCTGGATTAAGCATCGATGTGTGTTAGAATCGTGAAAACATTCCACTAAACACAGAATCCCTTTGAGCTTATTATATTATTACCATACCATATGATACGACACGATACGATACAATACAATACCATATGATACGACACGATACGATACGATACAATACAATACAATACAATACCATATGATACGACACGATACGATACAATACAATACCATATGATACCATAGCATACGATACCTTACAATACAATACAATACAATACAATACCATATGATACCATAGCATACGATACTATACAATACAATACAATACCATATGATACGATACAATACAATACAATACAATACAATATGATACGATAGCATACGATACTATACAATACAATACAATACAATACAATACAATACAATACCATATGATACGACACGATACGATACAATACAATACAATACAATACCATATGATACGATAGCATACGATACTATACAATACAATACAATACAATACAATACCATATGATACGATACAATACAATACAATACAATACAATACCATATGATACGATACAATAGAATACAATAGAATACAATACAATACAATACCATATGATACCATATGATACGATGTGGTATCCTCTGATCGATACCTGCCCAACCTGCCCAACTTGCTCAGAATCTGGAGTACCATTCATACGTGAATGATGACAGCGCGGAGAACTATTTTAAAAGTATCAGAGTTACAGACAAATCAGCTTGCTAGCATGTTAAATTATTCACAAATCAGTTTGAAAATATGAATTATTCATTTTTTTACACGAGTTGTTTGTAATAATCGATTTATGATTGTTGCCTCGATTCATTTCAATCGTTGGCTTTTAAATTGATTCATCAGTCCAAATAAACCGATCGTTACACCCCTAATTACTGATCAAACAGTTTTAATCTGAAATTCAGTAACTCATACAAAAAACTACTTTTTATACTACTATAATAATAATAATAATAATAATAATAATAATAATAATAATAATAATAATAATAATATTACTTCACTTGGAACTTCCTAATGTGTAAATTCAGGCTGCTTCAAAAAAGTAGCCAGACTATTGACGTGAATCGTGAGGTTAATATTTTGTAAAGTTGGATTCTGTACATAAGTCCGCTCAGTGAAATTAGTTATATAATTAACATTTTGAGAATCGCTGGGTTAAGAGTTGTGACACTGATGAACCTATTGATGATGATCAATAGCACAGGGACAGAGACAACAATGAACCAGGAAGTGCGTAAATACCTCTCCACTCCAGGAGGGGGCAGTATTCTGCGTATGTGTTAGTATTTGTTCACTGGATAACGATGAATGAATAAAAGAATGAATGAGCAGCGTTGGGGAAAATTCTTTACAACTGTCAAGTTGCTCATGATCTGGAGTAGCTAATTTACAGCTAAACTACTCTTACGATAACGTAGCTAAGTACACTGAAGCCACGTTGCTAAACCGAGGAAAAGCAACTGCGACGCTTTCTTTTTACTGAGCAGCTTATTTATCGCACACAATAAAATGTACAGGTTTTGAACGGAGTTATAACAGAGATTTCGCAAAATTACTGAACTGTAAAACAACAATCATCAAAGCAAATAATCAAAAATCAACAGATACAGAGATCTAAGTTCAGGTCGTTTCTGCAAATATCCACCTAGCTAACCTTAGCGTTAATGATCGTAAGATAATCCATATAACATTGAATTAAATAGCTAGGTCTGCACTTTGATTGAAAATAACTGGTTACGTGAAAAAAAGGGAAACACATGACTTGTTGAGAAAGTAGCTTGTTACTTGAAAAGCTACATTATTTTGAAAATCTGTAGTTAAGCTAGCTAATAATGTAGTTAAGCTAGTAGTGTTGCTAGTTGTAGCTAAATACCCCAATGACTAAAGACTCATTTACACCAAATTTACAATATAATTCATATTTTTGGTTGTTTAATTTAGACCACAGGATGCGGTATGTAAAAGAAGGGGCGGAGCTATCAGAGTTTGAGATTTTTCAAAATGGCCGACACGTCGCACAAGAACAGGACATCACTACTGAAAAAAATGACATCTTAGAGAAAATATCTTGAATATAGTCACATTTTAAATCTAGTATTTCCTCTTCCAAGAGGACAATAAACCAAATCTAAATTTTATTAAATTAAACTAATTTTTTTTTTTATCATTTTACTAATTTCAAGCTTGAAGTAGTCTTGTTCTGTTGGGAGAGAGATATTTATTATTATTATTCTAACTTCAAGCATTTATTTATGGAAGGAAGCAAAATCATCTGCCAATAGAATAAGAATATTAAAATCTTGAAATGTGTAAAAATAGGCTGAATTATCTCATATTTAATTTATATAACCAGATAAAAAAAATTATTAGATACGTTTGCCCCAATTCAGGATATTTTTTAACTTGATGAGATTTGTTTATTTATTTATTTATTGCAGTTTGGGCATAAATTTGTAGCTTCCTTCAACCGTTTTGTGTAGCAAAATACATTTAATGTACTCAATCTGTCACTTCCATGCAGCTCTGAACGTTAGCATTCGACTGAAAGGTTACAGCAAGTGGCGCAAATCTGGCGATCGCTGCGGAATCGGACGCTTTTCATCAATAAACGCAATCAAGAGCTACATACTTTTACAGGAAGAGGTTTTTTTTTTGGTTTTGCAATCTCTGAACCACAAATTTTGTAAAGCTTCTCATCAAACACATGAGGAAATCAATATTTCATAAATAAACAAAAGCCGGAAACAGAAGTACAGAGAGCCAATCGTCTCACAGAAACGAGAATATCTCTATTAAATATTCTCTAAAAGCTACAGCAAATAAACCAAACTGCACACTTTATAGGAAAAAGGCTAATTGCCAGATTTAGGTCACATGATTTTCAGTAAAAAGGAACTGTGCAAACAAAAGAAATCTCCAAATCAACAAACATGCGAGTAATAATTCACCAATCAGTAGTGAAGAATTCACACACACACACACACACACACACACACATACACACACACACACACACGGCTTGTAAACAGTTTATGGTCACGGCTGTTTTTCAGTCCAGGTACGTTCCCTCTTTCCTTTAAAACTTTAAATACAAACCTTTAATTTATCCATAATCATTTACGCTTAAGATTTCTGTCAAGCTTTACTGTGTGTGTGTGTGTGTGTGTGTGTGTGTGTGTGTGTGTGTGTGTGTGTGTGTGTTAGAGTAAAATACAATGCTGAGTGACAGCATGTGGTGATAAAGTGGACCATGATGTTGATTATTTTCCCGTAACAACAGCTTTATTAAATAACGACACGCCGTACTTTTTACCCGTTTATAGTTGCGTTTAATCTTCTGGGAAACAAAGGAGTTCGGTTTCTCGCTTACGTTATAGCAGCTATAAACAGTCGTTCCCTCACCAGTCGCTCTTTTTTCTCTCTCTTGAAGTTAATAAGACCAAAAAAAACGAAACGCAGCTTGTTACGCACGTTACAGAGAAACGGCAAAGAAGCGTAAACTCCTCTGTCCTGAAGACGTCGGAAATCTTACAGCTTCGCCTCTGACTGATACAACGCGCTGACACTGGAGACTCCTTCCATACATGATAGATAAACATCTCCAATGATTATAAACGTTTTTTTTAAGGTACTGTCGGAGCTGCTGTTATGGAAAATTAATCAACACCTTCTAATCAATCACAATCCAGAATTCAGCTGTGCTGTGTATATTGTGTATTTTATCTGCTGTGCTCTTGATACAAGCTGTGGTGTGTGTGTTTGTGTGTTTGTGTTTGTGTGTGTGTTTATTGATTTATTTCTCTCTTTGGGTCTAATTGCAGACGTTGCACCATCATGTTGCGTTGTATCGTTCTCCTGCTCTTTTGGGGGGTAAGTAAACAAAATGACCCTGCTGGAAAAATGTTAAAGTCTAAAGATCGTCCTGCGTGCAAATAAAACGTCTACAGTCTGATATTACGAAGAGAAAAATGATTCTGAAAAAAAAAAAACAACAACCCTGACAATTTGATCCAAAATAACTGAATATACAGAATGTAGAAAGCTTTTGCAATGAGAATTTAAAAAAAAAAAAAGCCTAATCATTGTATAAATCACATGGGATCTAGAGTCAAATCAAATAAAACGTTTTAAGATTCAAATTATGATACATGAGCTCTACCGTGCCTTGCGTAAGTATTCACCCCCCTTACACTTTTCCACATTTTGTAGTGTTACAACTTGGAAATGAAATTAACTTATTTGGGATTTTATGTCATAAATCTATACAAAGAAGCCCATAATATTGAAGTAGACGGGAAAATCAATATAGTTTATAAAACTATTAATCATAAAAGTTCTGATTGCATAAGTATTCAATCAAAAAATTAGTTGAATGGAGTCGACTTGTGTGTGATTAATGTGTCACATGATCGCAGTATAAATACACCTGTTCTTCATGTTCAGAACATATCTAAACCACAGCATCATGAAGATCAAGGAGCGATCAAAACAAGTCCAGGGCACGGTTCTAGAAAAGTATTAATCTGGGTTTGCTTATTAAAAAAAATCTGAACATTAACAACGTTAAATCCAATATTACAAAAATGGAAACGAATAAAGAATACAGCACAACCGTGACGATGCTACCACCACCATGCTTCACAATGGACAGCTTCATTCATGACTTCAGATTACGTTCATTTCTACAAAATGTAGAAAAGTTCAAGGTAGGGGATGAATACTTATGGAATACACTGTAGATTGGGAGTTAGACTGCATGATGATAGATAACCTGAGATCTAAATTATATTACTAGTAACCACTGTGGCAATATACGTAGAATTTAAACTTATTATTCACACTTGTGCTCATGAGTTGTGATTTTTTTTTAGCCAATATTTAATCACCTGAAAACCCGAGACCTCGATTATAGCAAATGCGTAGTCTAGAAAATATAAAAACTAACATATCGATTGTATCATTTCAGAGATCTAATTTCTGTGTCATAAAATATCAAAGATTTAAATGTCATTAATTTAGATAGTCAGATTTACACCATCAGGTTTAAGATCTAAATTCTATCCCATTTAGAAACCTAAGCTCAAGATTATATCAGACCTGAGATCTAGATGATATCAAACACGAACTGAAGACCATCCCACTGTTCCAGCGCTAATCTAAAGCCTCCTGTTTTACAGTTCTCATGCTCTTCTCCTACCATAACGCTTCTATTGGGCTCGCAGTTCAAGTTGCAATGCCTACCTGAATTTGACCTGCTGTCTCCGGAGTACTCATGGAGCTTCACACATCAGCTGGACGTAGCCCAGGGTGTGAAAATCCAGTTTACTCCACTCAGTCACACAGAAGAATCGCTGGAGCTGAACCCGGTGGAGCACCACCATGCTGGAACATATAAGTGTGTGGTTAGGGGTTTTTCTGAAAAGGGAACCACGAAGGTGAAGAGGATCTTCCAAATCTCTGTCATTGGTAAGACAGGAAGGAGAAATAATATAAACGTGTCGCGTTCTATGTCTCCTGTCTCATCCGGTCTCTGTGATGTGAGCATTGGACGACAGAAATCATGAGAAAAAAAATGGTTAACTTTCATTTTTCGAAGAATCAGTGACACGTCATTGTGCCTGAACCCATATCAGAAACATCTCAACTCCCAAGAATCAGCAGACAGCATGATGTGCACAGTGTTTTCCACCAGTCCATCCACAAACACTCCCAAAAACTCCATTAGCCTGCAAACAAATTCCCCGAGAATCCGGCGCTAGTTTCCGAGCTATGCGCAAAGTAACAGTGTGAATGACACGGTGGTGTGATTAGTTTCCTGTAACAGCAGATCCCAAAGTGTTTTATTCCTCTTACACCACAGCATCTTACCAGCGATGTCACACGTCATACTTTTTTATCTGTTTATAGTTACGTTTAACTGCATGAAGCAAGTTAGTTCCTGTTGTCACTTACGTTACAGCAGCTATAAACAGTCGTTCCCTCACCAGCCTCTCTTTTAGAAGCGTAAACTCCTCCGTCCTGAAGATGTCGGAAAACATAAAGTTACAGCTTCACCTCTGACTGTTACAAAGCGCTGACACTGGAGACTCCTTCCATAAATGCTACATAAATGTCTCCTTACGCATGTTTTTTAATCCGTTTATTATCAGTGGAGCGTCCGCTGTTCACGTCCCTGTGAATGAGCTGTTGCTATGGAAACAATAACGCATTAGAACAAGCACATTAATATGAACCTGCGCTACTGTCAGAGCTGCTGTTATAGAAAACTAATCAGTGTGATGTAGAGACTTTTTTAAAATCCACTATGTGACAATATTTTGCTCAGAAAAGCTTGTTGTTCAAAAGTTTGTATGCCCGTCAGAAACCAGTGTAGATTCTGTATATGTGTAAAGACGGCCAATCAGATTGCAAGATGCTCAAAGCTTGTGACTGGAGGTGTTTTAGCTCCACCCACAGTCCAAAGAGCATCTGAGGCTAATGTCTCTTTTTCATTTTATTTAAAAAGTAGATTGAAAGACCATGACACCACAGGTTCGGACTGTAGAATACAGTGATTTAACATATTCGTTCATTACTTTACTATTTCCTCTCCATATCCAGAGAACGTACCGTTTATAAGATGGCAGGTCCTTGAAGGAACTGAGGGAGAACCAGTGACGCTTCCGTGCATGTCCTCCTCTGAAACAGTCAAGAGCTTCGATTCTGCCTTGGTCAAATGGTTCAAGATAAAGGAACTGGAAAATAGTTTTGAACCTCAGGAGCTCACACCTGTAAAAAAACACATCTCCATTAAAGGGGAAGAGATTAAAAAGGAGGAAGCGGCACCAGCCAGGCGAGTTTACTGGGTGTCTGATCTTAAGGAACCGGACTGGTCCATTGAAATCGACAGTCTGGAATTGGATGATGAATCTCTGTACCGGTGTGACATCAAAACGGCGTCAGACACGGAATCCTGGTTAATGGAGCTCGTGTTAAACCGTAAGTGAAGCCCATGTCCAGCCATCAGCCTTCTGCATGCTCCTAAATAAAAACTTCGTTTATTCATTTAAAAACATCTAGTGTACTCAGTGGATATTCTCTATTACTAAATGATTGAAAACTATATTTCTGTAAAAAAAAAAATTCATTCATTTAATAAAAATATATATACTACTCAAAAAAATTGTACTCAGCTGATACTTTTATACAATACAATACAAATACAATTTTACAAAATCATCTTCTTAAAAAAAGTTTATAGTTTATAGTAGTTTGCTTCTCTTTTAGTTAACAATGTCTGTGCTATGCAGGTGCCCCGCCCCCTCGCTGTTTAAACTATACAGACCCGTGGGAGGCGTGTCCTGATCACGACAGCCAGTCGTCGGAGGCGATCCTGCGAGAGTCTCTGACCGAGTTCTCTCTTAAACTCTATAACAAAGTGAACATGATGGCACCTGAACGTAACCTGCTCTTCTCACCAATCAGCATCACCATGCTGCTCTCCCACCTGCTGCTGGGTAAGCACACACACACACACACAAACACACACCTACCTTTACACACCTGTGCACAGGTGTAAAACATCCAGCATGTAATCTCTCACTAGTATCTCACCTCTCTACTGCACTGAGCTCTAGATGAATTAGAACTGAATGTCTTTATTCGGCACGAGTTCAAACTCTAATCTCTATTTTTAGTTCTGATTTACTTTAATTGATTAATTGATTAATCTCAAACTTTCTTAATGTTCTGAAGGTTTAATACGTTTAAATTTGCAATCTTGTGAAAACAGCCTCTCTTCTTCTTCTTCTTCTTTTTTTTTTTAACCTTAATGATATTTGATTCATTTGAATCTGGGTTAATTTGATTAGCGTAAACTCCGATTCCGTTCATTTTCTGCTAGTTCATTCTCGTATTTGCATAATTTCATTCGTGTAGTATAATCTTATCTGCAGTCGACTGGCAGATTTAGAATAACGAGAACAGAATAGCGCATGGTGGGTTTCTTACACGAGTTTATTTTATTCAGTGCTGTTTACTTTATCTCGTTTTCATTTTTACATGAAAGTCATTCTGTATTAAGGGCCATATTCAGAGTTAGCAACTTAAGTCCACTACGTCAATACGGTGTCTTGCATAAGTATTCACCCCCTTGAACTTTTCCACATTTTTGTAGAGTTAAAAGGTGGAACTGAACTGGACTTAATTGGGATTTTATGTCATGAATCTACACAAAAAAGCCTGCGATATTAAAACTGTTCACCATGAAGCACGGTGGTGGTAGCATTGTGTTGAAATTTACTAATCTGACTAATCTCTGACTAATCCCAAATTCCATTAATTCTCTGATATTTCATTCTCTAATTTGTATAATTTCACTGCATTATAATATTACATTTCTATATTTTATTTTTTTAATTATTTTATTTTTATAGTTTGTAATTTGGCTGTATTTAATCTTTTTTTTCTCTGGTGTAACCTCTAATTTTCCTAATTTTGCTCTAGTTTAGTCACAAGTTTCTTTATGTGACACTATGCTAATCTTTTGGCTCTAGTTCTCACATTCATTTATCCTTAATTCAACTCATTTTAATCTCAAGTTTATTTTATTAGCTTTATTTTAACCTCACACTGTTTAAGTTTAATTTAGTTTTTTTTTTTTCACAATTTTAATTTATTTGGGTCTGATTTAATTTGACTAGTTTATTCTCACGTTTTCCCAAGCTGCCTCAAGTTTCTTCAAATTTTATTTATTTTCTTTATTTTCTGTTTTCTCAGCTGCTGAATCACGTTACTGCAGATTTTGCTCAACATATTCCCATTGGTTCCCGACTTTTCGAACGTCCTGTATAACTTGCCTAATTCCACTCTGTTTTAATCTTTGGTTTCTTTGTGTGTAGTTTGAACTCAAATGTCTATAATTTGGCTCAATTGTAATCGCTCTTTTTTAAAACTGATCCTTATTTCATCTCTGCTTTCATTCATTCTGCTGAGTTTAATCCCATATTTACTGTAGCATTTATTTTTTCACTCTTTTAATGTCACTTGAGTAATTTGGGTCTGTTTTAATTAGATTTTTTTATTTGTCACAAATGTCTTTACTTTTCTGACAGTTCGATCTCTAATTTGTTTAATCTCTCTACTATAGTATCAGGTTTATTTGGCTTAATTTTGCTTTATTAAGAACTAGTTTATTCTCATTTGAATATTTTGACACGTAAACCTTTCCTCTGCTCTTCGTCTCTTTTATTTTCTCTTTCAGGAACTCGAGGACAGACAAGAACTGAGTTGGAGCAAGGTCTTCTCCTGCCCCCTTATTTCTCCTGCATTCATTCTGAAATGAAGAGGCTGAGCAACAAGATGAAGGATTCGATTCTCGTAGCCAGTCAAATGTTTTTCAACCAAAGTACAGTGTGCCTCAAACCGTAGCATGAAAATGAATTCATTTGTTTCTTTTCATTTCATTTTCTTCCTCTTCATCTTCTTCTTTCTTCCTCAGGGCTCAAACTCCGAGAAGCTTTCGTCAACCAGTCGCAGGAGTTCTACGATGCCGTGCCCCAAAAACTGACCAATGACAGTCAGATGAACCTGAAGCTGATCAACAACTGGGTGGCGAGCAAAACGCAGAGCAGAATAACGGGGCTGGTGGATTTCTTAGACGAATCAACTGAGATTATTTTACTCAATGCAGTTTACTTCATTGGTCAGTGGCCTTGTTTTCATCTCTAGCTGAAATTCATTCTACATTAAGGGCCATATTCAGTTGGAGACTTAAGTCCTAAACCTATGTAATATGATGTCTTGCATAAATATTCATAAATATATAAATATTTGAACTTTTCCACATTAATCTGGAACTGAAATGCGCTCATTTAGGATTTTATGTCATAAATCTATGTAAAGTAGCCTGTGATATTAAAGCTGTTCTCCGTGAAGCATGGTGCTGGTAGCATTGTGTTGAAACTGGTTGCTTCTCTTAACAATCCTTCCTTCACCCGGACACTGACTTTTGGTCGACAGTCTACTGTTTTTTGTAATAATGGATTTAATGTCACTTTTTTTTATATTGAGATCATGTGACACTTTAATTACACACAGGTCACAACTCTATTCAACTAATTATCATGGAAAGTGAACCAGAACTAATTTAGGGGTTTCACAGTGACGGGGTGTGAATACTTATGTGCTCACAATTTATGAGCTCACAACAATTTTTTTATTTGCATAAAATTTAGATTTTTATTGATTTTTCCCCATTTCAATATAATGTCTTGTATGAAATTCTCCTTCTAAAAGCCTGGAGGAGGCTGTACACAAAAAATCTGTAAGTGGATTACGAGGGGATTAGTCAGAGAAGCAACCGGTTTCAACATGATACTACCGCCACCATGCTTCACAGTGGACAGCTATAATATAATAGGATGTTTTGTGTAGAGTCGTGAAATAAAAAAAAAAAACACAATTACGTTCATTTCGGTTCCATGTTGTAACACTACAAACTGTGTAAAAGTTAAAGGGGGTGAATACTTATGCAAGCCATTGTAATTAATCAGTGAAAGTTCCTGGTATTCAGAATCGGGTTACGCAGCTGGATTTTCTAAGCAGATGATTAAAATAAACACAAACACTCACCTTTAAACCTGAAAAAAGTCTGGGATAGAAAATGCAGACTGAAGATGGAATGTTCTAGTAAGGACGCTAAGTAGAATTGAAGTTCAGCATGTATATATATATATATATTAAATCATTAAATCATTAATATAAATATGTATTATATTTCTATTAAATATGATGTGTGTATACTTAGATGTACAATTAATTAAAATACATTTTATACTGTATTAAAAAGGCAGTTGAAATATATACAGTAATATGAATTTATATATGTAATATGTATGTAAATGTGGATAAACATGGATAAATGTGTGTGTGTGTGTGTGTGTGTGTGTGTGTGTGTGTGTGTGTGTGTGTAGGTAAATGGAAAGGAACGTTTGAAGTTAGAGATGGAGAGTTTATGACGTTTTCGAAAGGGCTGCTGTCCGTCCCGACTCTCTACAGCTCGAACTTCAATCTGGCCTCAAGTTACATACAAACACTCAAAGCCCATGTGAGTTCACACACACACACACACACACACACACACACACACACACACACACACACACACACACACACAAACAATAATGTCCTTAGTCTCCACAACTACTTAAATATCCTTGTATACAAATATTCAACATTTCCTAGACTTCCTTATTCCTCTATTTTTTCTTGTCCAATAGATTCTCTTCCTCTGTCTAATTTCCCAGTGATTCTCTTCTCTGTAGATTTTAGTGCTTCCTTGTTTTTAATATTTACTCTCAGTTCATCTGTGTTTTTCTAAATCTCAGTCATTCCCTAGTTTCCTGAGCCTGTGGTCTCCAGAATCCCTCAGTGTTCCTAATGTCCTTGTCCTCTAGCTTCCTTGTTCTCTAATTTCCAATGTCCCCTGGTATCTTACGTCTCTTCATTCCCAGTTTTCCTTATTTTGCAGTGTTCCTTGCTGGCTTCCTTGTCTGCTAGTATCCAGTGCTCTTTCATTTGCTTGTCCTAAAAGTTTCCTTTCTTCATCTAATTCCCACTTTTCTGCGATTTTCCCCAGGTTTTAGTGTCCCATAGTTTCCAGTGTTCTAATATTTTCTAGATTTCTGTTAATAGATGCATTTGTCTCTTTCTATCTCGCTCGGGTTCCTTGTTTCCTTTAGTTCCCACTCTCTATCTAACTCCCATGTTTCTGTGATTCCTTTGATTCTATCTTCCCTAGTTTTAGTGTTCTATAGTTATCAGCGTTTACTAGTCTTCTATCTCCGTTATTGATTTGTTCCCTAGTTTCCAGTGTTTCCTGTAGTATCCTGTAGTGCCTTATGTTTATGGTTCCTTAGCTCCCAGTCCTGCTAGTGCAATAAGACCATCTAGAGTTATGTCATGATACAGATTTTACAGACTATTTTCCTCGACAGTACGGTGGTTTGGGACGCAGCCCGTGTGTGTATGTGATTATATCCGAACCTTTAACCAAGCAGGAGTTTAACAGAAGCACACACTGGTACTGTGTGTTTCCGGCTGCAGGTGGGGAAATTCGCTCTGACAGGGAATAACAGTCTGTACATCCTGCTGCCCATCTCCGAGGGTGAAAAAGGGCTGCAGGCCATGGAGGCATCTCTGACTGAGAGGAACATCAGAGACATGGTGAAAGAGATGGACACCGTCATCCCAACGCTGTCTGAAGTGTCGCTGCCGAAAGTCAAACTCATGGTGAACACAGATCTCCTCACGGTCCTGAAGAAACTCGGTCAGATTTATTGCTTTATCACCTTTTCATTTCCTCTAATAACAGCATTCAGAACATATCGGTTTAAATGGGCTTTAAAAATAAAAAGATTTGGTAATAGACATTTAGATATGTCTTATGTGTAATTAAACAAAAAATGAAATTATTGTAAGTATATACAGTATATACAGCGCTGTGCAAAAGTCTTGGATTTTTTTTTTTTTTAGTACAATCTTCATTATAGATGTTTATTTTCTGACTTCTACATTATTGATTCAGTACAAAAACATTTTAGATTCCAAACATTAGTTTTC
>CM074923.1:513623-524877 GCA_037576815.1 Pangasius larnaudii | reverse complement strand
AAGTTATTTAAGTTCACTGATGCTCTGAAAGTTAGTCAGAAATAACTGATGTATTTTGCTGCCATTTATTATATTTTATATTATATTTATTGTATATTGTAAAAATAATTAGTGAATATTATTCATATTAACTATACACTATTTATATTTATAAAACATATATTTATATTACAGTCTTCATAACGTTATCCTTTTATCTTGTAGCTGATTTTTTTCTCACATTTTCTTTAGCCTTATATAGATAAAAGAAAAATACTTTGTGTTTATGAATAAACATATGTTTAAATTTGATTTTCTTTTTTTTTTTTTGCTTAATAACTTTCAAAAGCATAACAGCTGCACTGATATATCTAAAAAAAAAATTTATAAAGTTTTATAATTACATATAAACACATTTCTTGCACATAGCTTATGTGAAATTTCTTAAATTCACAGATAAATTTTATTTTAATTTTATTAAGTGTTATTTAATTAGATTTGAGTCATTCATTAAATAAAAAATGTATTATTCAAAAGCTTACAAATAGCTTAAAACATATATATCATTTCTCTCGTAGCATAAACAGATTATTTATAATATATTCTTAACACCTTTTAAGTATATTTATTTTATCATTTAGCATTTTGGAATTTTTCTCCTCTTATCGTTTCCTTATTGTTTTAATGTAATACTTAAAGATTCACTGTGTTTCATCATTTAGCTCATCTGGACACTGCAGTTATAAAATATTAAAATTACTTTTATATAGAAATAAATTTGAGTTCAATGTTAGCAGTGTGTTTGTGAATGTTTGTGTGAAATGTGATTAAATATCTGTAGCAAATATGAAATAATGAAATAATGTAAATGAAAACATCTGCGAGAACAAAACTGCAGAAGCAATATTTCTCATTATATAAG
Organism: Pangasius larnaudii; assembly: GCA_037576815.1. Taxonomy (NCBI): domain Eukaryota; kingdom Metazoa; phylum Chordata; class Actinopteri; order Siluriformes; family Pangasiidae; genus Pangasius; species Pangasius larnaudii. The sequence goes on along the minus strand of CM074923.1, from coordinate 523,976 downwards.
AAATAAAGTTATATATGATGTATAAGACGTAATAAACATATTTATAAGATGCAGAGTAAAGCAGCTATAAGATATAACGTGTTTATAAAACAAGCCGTGTTTCTGTAAAAGCTAATAAACGCATGTTTACGTTACAGAGAATGTTACACGGTTTTATTAGGTATATATTATAATGTAATAAATATGATATAACATGATGTGTGTAATATTAACATTAGGAAATGGATCTGAGCTGCAAGATATGAATAATAAATGTGATAAATGTATTTTTTAGATAAATTAAATAATAAAGTAATAAAGGTGTTAAATTTATTCATCTTACCTTTGTTTACTGCAGTCCTGAAGATGAAGAATTAATATTTATGAATGAATCTTTGAAAACGCTTGTGTTGTGCAGAATGATGTTTTGTGTGTGTGTGTGTGTGTGTGTGTGTGTGCGTGTGTGTGTGTGTGTGTGTGTGTGTGTGTGTGTCTCCTCTCAGGATCTACCTGAGTGCACATGAGCCACTTGTGCCGCCACGCTGTATTTCTGGTTGGGGGTGGAGTCAGTGGGCGGGGCTTGGTAGATTGAATGACCCATGTGTGTTGTGATTGGCTGGATCAAAGTGTGCACTTTGGGGAAGTTTTGGTAGGGCTGAAATCCACTCTGTTGATTAAAAGTTTTGGCACCCCCTGTTCTAAAGGGTGTCCCAAAAGTCTCCATACAGGGGGGAAATTAACACTTTTTAGCAAAATGTTTTAGTTTATATTATATATATTTTTCAGCTAGCCTTTAAGAACGCCTTTGACAAAAGAAAAACGTATTGAAATCATTCTCATGGCTGGATCAGGAAGCTGTCACAAGGTTGCGATGGACTTTAACAGGAAACGTGATGAGCACATCACACACACCACACTGACGCCAAAATTATTAACAAGTTCATAAAGACTGGAAGAGTTGCGCAAACTGAGAAGTGAAGGTCCACGAACATCCACTGACGAATACACAACCAACGTCATGCTGGTGTATACGGTCCCCTGTGTGTGTGGAGACTCCTGCAACACGCTGTAGGTGACTGGAATCACCACCAGAGCGCATGTTTACAGGTGTACCGTGTGTGTGTGTGTGTGTGTGTGTGTGTGTGTGTGTGTGTGTAAGAGCGCTACCTGGAGGTGAAGCCACGATTTTAATTTATTGTTCTTTACGCATTCATAAAAAATAAAAAAAACATCCCATGAAGTTGACACAAAGTTAGCAGAAAAAACTCAGTGGTAACTCGAGCCAACAGTTTTATTTTTTCACTTTCACACACACTAAAACATGATGAAGATAAATAATTTATTATATTATAATTATATTTAATTTATAATGTATTACACTGCAGATTCAAGATTCACAGATTAACACCTGAGTGAATATAATATAATATATAAATATTGCCTGTTGTTTAGCTGAAAGCTAACACTCGCTAGAAATGATATCTGTATCATTGAATGTGTGAATAAACACTAACACTGTGACTCAGTTCTTGTTTTTTCTCCTTCTTATACTGTTAATAAAGCTACATGCTGATTAGCTACATGCTAACTCTTTCTCTAATCTGTTGCCTCATTCAGTTTGGCGCGTAAACATGGCGAAGTTTCCTTGGAAACGGACCATTCCACACACCGGGGGAAGGGGGGGAGCACGGCGCGTGACGTACTGTTTCTAGAACAATATAAGCACTGAGCAGATGTTTTGATTTTAGACATTTGTTCATAAAACACGTATTTAGCTTATATTACAACTAGTTTATAAATAACATACACATTAAATGTGTCATTCTTCTTCTTCTGTTCGCTGCTCTGCTCGGGTCCATGCCGTTGCCTGTTTCTATGGAAACGGATCATTCCACTCCAGGAAAAAGGGGGAACATGATTCCTCACACTGTGTCTACGAGCGAACTTAAATAATAATTAATAATTGTTCATTAATGTTTTTTACATTTATTCAACTTGAATGTCATAAATCTATGGAAACGGATCATTCAACTTCGCGGACAAACGGGGAGGGGGGGAGGGGCGCCTCACACACCAGACACTGTCTTTAAACCGTTAGATAAAATCTCTGGATAATTCTTAGACCATATTCATAACATATCAGTATGTAATGTGTTTCATAAACAGGATTATGAGTTTCAGTCCTGACAATTCGTTTGTTACTGTCGCTTTAAAAATAGAACATGCCTGAACAGGTTTCTATGGAGATCGATCATACCACTAACCACAATGGGGGGGGGGGGCGTGCAGCACTGTCTCTAAACCATTTTAAATAGTGAATAATAAGCGACGCAAAGTGGCCACTAATGATATATTAATAACATTTTTAAAATAATAAATATGTTGTAGTTAAATAATATACACAGGAAATACATTCGACTTCCTCCACTGTGACGCTCGAAAAATCCCGCTGCATGTTTCTATGGAAACGGATCATTCCACTTCACCATAACAGGGGGCGCTGCCCACAAAATGTAGCTGGCGATTTAAAAACCATAGAATCTAACAAATTATTAGTTAGACATATCAATATTACACACATATATATATATATATAATACGTATAATATAATCATTAATAAAGTGATCTATCTATAATAATATTGTATTGATGCTACGTCGCTGGTCAATGGTGTAATTTACCTCTCAGCCACAAGATGGCGACATAAACATAAAAGTGCTTTGTCGTCTTTAATTTTTTTTATTTCTCTAAAACACATAAAAGAGTCAGCTGGGCTATTTAAAATAGGTTATAAAATATTGTTAATATATTTATTCAATATACAGTTTGTAGTTTTATTGTATAAGAAGTGTATAATAAGTTAATAATTATAGGTCTGCGGTCATAGTTGTAATTCACCACTCAGTAATAGCACCAGTAAAAGCGCTATTATTTTTACTCTTTTACCTTTTTAGAGTACTAAATAAATAAATAAACACGAAAGGCCAATTAGGCGGTTTAAAATCAATTTCACGCACCTAACGGATTTATTTCAGAATGTTCGATATATCAACATGGTTTCGTATTTTAAATAAAAATCAGTGTAAGGCTATGTTGAAGGCAGCAGGTTGTAGTTCAGCGCTCAGCCACCAGGGGGCGGAAGTGGAAGTTAAAGCGCTGGAACACTCTTTCACCTGGTGGCGAAGAAGAAGAAACAGGGGCGCTACGACAGGTTGGTGAAAATATATACCGTTATTTTTCTTCTTGTGTTTGATAATAATTTATATAATTAATGTATAATACTGAATATATTACAGTCTGTAGTTGTTGCGTGTTTAAACGTTACTGAGGCATGTTCCTCCACACAGAAGCATGTTGTTAGCTGTTTTTAGCCAGCTAGCACATCAGCATTATTGACATGAGCATCTGTCATTTATTTACTCAGGATTGTATTCAAAGGAGACAGAAATCTTTCCAAATCATTTGTTTGTTTGTTTGTTTGTTTTTACACTTTTCTGCATGTTTATTTCTCTTAGATGTGATTTTCACCTGGCTGATGGTGATTAGCACATCGCTAACATCATGTAGTTAGCTAAACCGGTGTAACGTTTCTCTCTGGCTCCGGACGCAGAGCTGCAGAGTGAAGATCGCAACACTGTCTGAAGAAACAAATCATAAACAAATCATAAACAAATCATAAACAAATCCTGTTATTAATACTGCGTTCATCTCTTTTCACTGTCACTTCCTGCCTAAATGTAAGGCAACATGTGACGTCATGATCACAGTGATGATGTCACGGGTTAAGAAGATTAATTTTTTTTAGATTAAATAATAAAATTGTTGTCGCGGTTCCACAAACAAACTAATAAAAAAGAACGATAAGTTTAGAAGAAGTGCTGTTCAGTGAAGTCCTCGTATAGAAATTCAGTTTTTTCTTTTTAAATGAATATGATAATTAGACACGCCCCCAGTCACACAAGCTCCGCCCACACATCACAGCTGTATCTGCATATTAACTCTGATTGGATTTTACACCTAATAAACTGTTTATAATTATGAAATATTAATGATTATATTGATATCAGCTGTAGTGTTGAGGTTTATTTTTTCATATTTATTGGATTAAAGATTTCTTGTAAGATTTCGCTTCAGAATTGATAAAGATAAAATAAATCGATTGTAATTAATTGATATTTTTTCATGTAAAGAACTTCATGGACCTGAATTGAACATGTTACTGAGAGTTAATAACATTTATTGTGTGTGTGTGTGTGTGTGTGTGTGTGTGTGTGTGTGTGTGTGTGTGTAGGCGCGGCGATGCCTAAGAAGTTCCAGGGTGAGAACTCGAAGTCGGCGGCGGCGCGAGCTCGGAAAGCCGAGGCTAAAGCTGCAGCGGACGCGAAGAAGCAGCAGGAACTGGAGGACGCACTGTGGCTGGAAAACGACAAACACGTGCTGAAGAAAGAGCAGAGGAAGGTCAGACTCTTCTTCATCCTCATCCTCATCTGTGTTCACTCCACTCACTGCTCTAGCACACTGCGCTGTCCGATAATAATAATAATAATAATAATAATAATAATAATAATAATAACTTACACTAGATTAACACTAACGGTTCTGCTCAGAGTGTCTGTACCTCCACTGACTGAAGACCATGTGTGCACAAGTGTGTGTGTGTGTGTGTGTGTGTGTGGTGTGTGTGTGTGTAAGTGGTGTGTGTGTGGTGTGTGTGTAAGTGGTGTGTGTGGTGTGTGTGTAAGTGGTGTATGCGTGATGTGTAAGTGGTGTGTGTGTAAGTGGCGTGTGTGTGTGTGTGAGATCATCCCTGCTGCTTTCAGCCAATCAGAACACGCCGCACGTGGAGGAAGTGTGTGGTGACAGATCGCTGGACTGGTGATCAGTAAAGCCGTAAGTCTGAGTGTGTTAAAGCTGTGAGTGAGCGCTTAGACCTGAAACCAGGACTCCATCTTCTGAACTGGGCATCAGCTGTCTGACAGGTTGTCATGGTGATGAATTAATGACCTCAAAAGATGCTGATGTCACCAGTTCATGATTGCAGACCAGCAGCGTTATGGGTAAAAAAAAAAAAAACAGCATGTATGTACATCACTCAAGCGTTTTTCTAAATCTGATCTGAGCTTCTCACACACACACACACACACACACACACACACACAGTGAAGAGCACAGTTACACAGAGCAGGTGAATAAGAGCATGATAAAGTCAGTCCACTGTTTGTGTGTGATTCACTCAGTGAACACAAGGGGGCGCTGAAGCCTCACCGCCCACCAGCCCTCACGCTCCTGTCTTTAGAATAGTGTTTTATTATTATTATTATTATTATTATTATTTATTAATAAAGAGAATAAGATCAGTTTAGTTGGAATAAGATCAGATTATTAAAAGAATTAATTAAAATATATAATTACATAATTACACAATTAACATAATTAAGTGCAAAAGTTTGCACACCCCATAAAAAGTACAGTAGTGTGAATGTGCATCGAGGCAAAACGCAAATCCTGATCACGTTGCTGTTTATATTCTTATTTTGTTTTGTTTTTTTAATTTGATACAAATAACTGTTTCCTTTTTATTTCCTCTTCATCACCTTCATCACTTTCGTCTCCATCATCACCTCCAACTCCATCACCTTCATCTCCATCATCACCTCCACCTTTATTTTCACCTCCACTTGCACCTGCACTTTTCCTCTCCTGACGGATTCTACAGTTTTATTAGCGTCACTGGATCAGGCTCCGTCTGTCTCCTGTCCTGAGAGTCTTGTATTTATTTGATGTTGATCTGATCCAGGATCTGATCCAGGATCTGATCCTGTGCTGTGGCCGAGGTCATGTGACCCTGCAGCCGAGAGCCTAAAGCTTTCTCAGGAAGTGAAGCGCCGCAAAACCCGACACAAACCCAGTCCATTCACACACACACTCGCGCACACACTCACACTCACACACATGCACACACTCACGCACACACTCACTCACTCACACACTCACTCACACACGCACACACTCACTCACACACTCACTCACACACTCACTCACACACGCACACACTCGCACACACTCACTCACACACGCACACACTCGCACACACTCGCACACACTCACACTCACGCACACACTCACACGCACACACTCACACACTGTCTCACCCACACACTCTCTCTCTTTCTCTCTTTATCTCTCTCCCTCTGTCTCTCTTTCTCTCTCTTCCTCCCCCCCCTCTCTCTTCCTCTCTCTCTTTCCTGTCCCCTCTCTCTCTTTGATTGGCCGTGTCTCTTTGACTCGATCTCTTTCATCTCTGCGTTCTGCTGTGATTGGTCTATTTTTAGATCTTCTAAGCTTGGGTTGGTCAGTGTGGCAGACCTTTACTCTGATTGGCTGTTTGTTGTGTGTGTTTGGGGTCAGTGGTGTCAGTGATGACCTTTAACCTCTGTCGCTCAGTGAGGTTGTTTTTCATCTAAAGGAAAGTTGTTGAGAGAAAATCACGATGTTTAATTGACAAAATGGCGACAGAGAAGTGAAGCTTCTGCGTTCAGTGGGAATTTTATTCACCAGCTACAGAGTTTAATGGAGTTATAAGCGCTAATGATACTTGCAGTAGTGCATCATAATGTTTATATATCACAATATTCATACCATTTTCTCACATCACTGAGGTTTAAATGAAAAAGCAGCTGCTGTGGTGTCATAAGGGATTGTTAGAGGGTTCATTAGGAGTCGTTCCAGTCCTGAAAGGTTATTAGGAGTCTTTAGGTTTTTGGGTGATTGTGGCTTATCAGACGTCATTAGGAGTTATGAGATATTATTAGGGGTAATTAAACGTCATTAGGGGTAATTAGGGGACAGTAATTTCCAGGACAGTAGGTATAATTTCAGTTCTTTAGATATAGTTAGAGGTCATTAGAGGTTATATATTGTTAACTGTAGCGTTAAGAATGTTAGCAGATGTGAGAGATTCTTGGTGACTTCCTGTGAGACAAATCAGTCGTGTAAATGGGACTCGTATGTAATAAATTGTTGACGCTGTCTGACCTCAGGAGCAGGTCGCTGTCTGACCTCAGGAGCAGGTCGCTGTCTGACCTCAGGAGCAGGTCGCTGTCTGACCTCAGGAGCAGGTCGCTGTCTGACCTCAGGAGCGCTTCGCGTCGTCTGCATCACGTCGGGAAAGTCTGCTTCAGCACCGACACTCTGAGAAATGTAGGGCTCGGGGACGTTAATTTGGGACGTGCACGTCTCCGGGGGAAGGAACACACCCCGATTTAACCGTGTTACTGTGGCATCGGACACTTGGGAACGTGGTGTGTGTGTGTTGTCTATTTTCTGACATCACTTTCTAGTTGCTAGCAAGACAGATGTTAGAAGAGCAGGGACTGCTAATGATACAGATGTTCTTCGGGGTCAGTAGGGTTGATTAGGGGCTAGGGCTGGGCGACGAGACGATATAATGATGATGTCATGATAAGTTACATCACAGTAGGGTCAGAGATACTGTGGATTTTTAAAATAACTTTAATTACGAACTGAGGGGACGTGACAGATTTGATGGCGTATCGTAGAAAGGCCTTTGAGGACCCTGACATGATATTGTTGTCCTATCGCAGTAATAAAAATCTCATAAGCAGTGATGAAGGGTTGAGTGAGATGATGTGGAAGTGTAACATGGCCAGGTGGAGAATTAGGACACAGCCGTAATAATGGAGTAATGGGACGCAGTAATGCAGGTCAGTGGAGTCCGCGTGGTTAATCCCTCACTGCGTCTAATTTTATCCTGCGATACACACAGGACGCCTCGGTCCTTCAAAAATCCTTGAAAGTCATGTTCACTACTTAGACGTGGTTTGTGTTGTTTCCTGCTGTCTCTTTATATCAGGAGAAAAAAAGCCCCAGAATGACAGAATCACATTAAACGAGCACTGGGATCTGAGCTGTGTGTGTGTGTGTGTGTGTGTGTGTGTGTGTGTGTGTGTGTGTGTGTGTGTGTGTAGGATGAAAGGGAGAAGAGGCGACTGGAAGCTCTGGAGAGGAAGAGAGAGAACCAGCGTCTCCTGGATGAAGAGGATTCGAAGCTGAAGGGCAAACAGAGCCGAGAAATGCTGAGCAAAATGACACGAGCTCAGATCGAGCAGAACCTCGACCGAGAACAAGCGCTCAAAGAGACCGAGAAGAAAGGTTTCACACACACACACACACACACACACAAACAAATACAGATACAAATACAGATACATGATTTGGACTGAACAGATAAAGTATCCTAAATGAAAGCACGTACAGATGTGAACTGTAGCTGGAGTCTTTCGTTGGGGTTTTTGTTTTGTTTATTTTATTTATTTATTTTTTTTAAAGCTTGGAGCTTCAGACTAGGTGTGTGCACCAGCATCCTGCAGGACGAAACAAAATAAAAAAGTTGTGTGAGGTTTTTATGGGCTGTTTTATAGAGCAGCTGTTCTGGAAGTTCACTGGGCGGGTTGCCAGGTTTGTAACCTAAGTACAACTCAGACACTTACAGAAAAACTGTCCCAGAAGTTTGAGACACAGGAAACTGTAGGTGAATTTTCTGTTCTCCGTCGTCTCATAAGGAATAAACGAACAGTGGTGCGCATTTCTGATGCAATACGTGGATATTATACACAGAACCTGGCAACCCTTCTCACAGAAGAAATATCAGAGTCATTAAACGAACGTGAGACGCAGTGTTGGGGTTTTCCATCAGTGGTTTGCTCCAGAAGCTCGACTTTAACACGGCTTTACTGAGCTCAGAATTAAAACCATATTTCTATACAAACTATATATAAATAATATATATATATATATATATACACACACACACACACACACACACACACACACACACACAGTCTGGGTTACAGGATTTACAGCTTGTTATCGTAAATCCTGCTTTTCTGCTCGTAGAGAAGAGTCATTTGGAGACGCCGCTGGAGGAGAACATTAACCACATCATTCCTGAAGAAGACTCGGCCCGGACCATCGAGGACGCCATCGCGATGCTCAGGTATTATTATTATTATTATTATTATTATTATTATTATTATTATTATTACCACCACACACTATTCTAAAACTTTCCTTTTTTATCTGTTTTTTATCATTTTCTTTTTTTTATTTATTTATTTGTTTGTTTAATTCATAAATTTTTTCATTAATTTATCTGTTCATTATTAGATCATCAATTCCTTGGACACAATTTGACAAAACTGAGCCGAACTTTATTTAATTATCAGAAAGTTGTGGATTTTGTTTATATTTAGATCAGATTGTGTTCTAAGGGGGAAAAAATGTACGGAAATTCAAAACAGGTTTTGAGAAAAATAAGAAGATTCTGTTGTTAAAATGAAATTAAAGACATTAAAGACACACAGGTTCTAAATCTTAAAACAGTCTTTTATTCTCTTTTTTGTTCGCTTTAAAACGAATAAGGAAACTGAACATAGAAAGTCTGAAGAGCTAAACGTTATTTTGGAAAAAGCTTTGAATTGACAAAAATGGGAATTCCACTCAGACTCCATAACATCTTCAGGATTTAGCATCTTTTATAGTTATTCACTGGTTATGTAACTGTTTCGAAGTTTGAAAATGAACTGTGTGTGTGTGTGCGTGTGTGTGTGTGTGCGTGTGTGTGTGTGTGTGTGTTTGAAGCACTAAAGAGGATCTGGACCGCCACCCCGAGCGGAGGATGAAGGCGGCCTACACTGCGTTTGAGGAGGCCAACATGCCCCGCCTGAAGATGGAGAACCCCAACATGCGTCTGTCTCAGCTCAAACAGCAGCTGAAGAAAGAGTGGACGAAGTCTCCGGAGAACCCGTTAAACCAGCGCTTCGTCACCTACAACTCCAAGTAACCACGCCCACGCGGCGAGATCTCAGAGACTGAAACGCGTAACACAGGGTCTGCACCAGTCCCCGACCACACCCTGACCCCTGACCCCTGACCCCTGACCCACACGAACCGCCCAGACGTCTGACTCCACAAATTCATAATGAAGCTCCAGTTTGTGCCATCCTCCAATTTCACACTCAGAGTCAAAAGCAGATCGGTTCATTTTATTATTAGAGGGTTTTTGTGGTTTTTTTTGGCAAAAATAAAGAACAGAGCACTTGAGTAACTTTTTGAACCCGAGATTTAGACGTTGATGACGTGCGTCCTAGCAATAAACACCACGTTGGCTTTACAGTAGTGTATTAATACTCAGAGACCAGTTTCTGCCTCCTGCAACTGAAATGTAATGTTATTAAACTGCTGAACAAACTGAGCTGGGTATGAACACTGTCAGGAGTGTGTGTGTGTGTGTGTGTGTGTGTGTGTGTGTGTGTGTGTGTGTGTGTGTGTGTGTGTGTGGGAGAGAGAGAGAG
>CM074923.1:484507-498521 GCA_037576815.1 Pangasius larnaudii | reverse complement strand
GCTTGTAATTACATGTACAGTGTTGAATTAATTCTTAGATTTTTAAATCAACACCTATAGAAGTACATAAACACCTAAAAGCCGCAGTGTTGAATTAAATCTTAGTATTCCTTAGTGCTCAGTTTCACACGAGTAAACGCTGTAAGGGTTAATTCAACACTGTGCTATTTATATATGTATTATATCATATAATGCAAATGCTAATGGGTAAAGAGTTAATTCTGCACTGTGAGTGTTTAGTCAACACCTGTAGGTGTTAATTGCACACTGGAGATTTAGTTCTGCGTGCTACATGTTTAGCTTTGTGCATTAGGCTGAAGTATTTGTCAGAAATCAGGGTCCTGGTTGATTAATGATTATAAATCCTGTTATTGTTACTGCAGATGCAGTCATTCAGTGTTGAGTTAGATGCGTGTGAACACTGTGAGTGTTGATTCTGCGCTGGTCTTTGTTGTGCGTGGTGCTGTAGCTCTGCCGTTTACAGATCCCAGATCCCAGATCCCAGATCAATACCAACATCACTCGTGATGATTAAGACTATCAGAATGATGGTGTTGTGAGGTCATCGTGCCTAAAAACATGGTGTCCCAGCAGCGTGTGTGTGTGTGTGTGTGTGTGTGTGTGTGTGTGTGTGTGTTCGGGTTATACTGTGTCTGTTACTGTGTTATAGTGCATCACGTACACCGAAATCGCTGTTGGATTCATGTTGGATTGAGTGGGAAAAGCAGCGGTGTTTATTTCTGGAGACTGGGTGTTTATTCTGCGCTGTACGAGTTCATTCAGGAGAACGGAGGCAGTGTGACGCCGACTGCAACAGGCTGTCAGAGCTGCAGTGGCCATGATGCAGAACCGCACTTAAAGGAACAGTTCGGACTAAAAATAATTAAAACAAACACACACATTTTCCCTCCTTCCATCGAAGTAGCTCAGTTCGATCAGCTGAGTGTGTGTTCGGTGTGTGTGAAGGCTGATTCTGTCATTTTTGCACAAAAGCTAAAGTAGCTATCATGTAAAGGAAGTGTGTGTCACCCAGGATCTTTTCCTCAGCGGTCGTTCAGTCAGTGATGTCACACAGACACATGAACTGAACTTCGCCGTGGAGCTGAACACTGCAGTGTTATTTATCAAGGACACCATCTTGAAGGACCAGAACTGCCTTTTTTTCCTGAGTACAGTTTAAGGTAACTCCTCCCCCTTGGCTCCGCCTCCTGAAAGCTTTTTCTTTTTTTGTTAACTTTGAACTTTAATGTGTGAATATCACAACACACCCTCACAGCTGTTTTACAAAATCATTTACGAGATTAAGGAGCTTCACGATGTCGGGTTTGTGCGTGTTTTATCACTGAAGTGTAGCTAACGCTGCATTGGACTTACCTCAGGAGCAGGAAGTCGGAGCTCGTAATGACATCATTTAACTGTGCTGAGTGCTGTAATTCACCTCAGAACAGTGAAGTGTAGAGTCAGTGTTACAGATTTAACAGGTGAACGTGTCAGTGTGCTGATTTATCTAAAGCTAATGTGTGTATACACAGTGTGACTCAATTAGAGCTAAGAAGCCCTGCTGTGTTCACTGACGATGCTGCGAGCGGCCATGTTGGTTTGACGTCACTCCCTGAACTCGGGGTTGAAGAGACCAAGTTCCTGAGGAGGAATTCTGACTCGAGGGGGCGTTTTCTTTGGTTTTATTCCTATTCGGAGGTCTAGGAATTTGATCATTAATGGTGAAATATGTCCAGATCGCTGTCATGTCATGATGACAAAGTACACTAGGCTTATGTTACGCAGTGTCACCTGGTATCGGATGTCGGTATCACTGCAGGTAGATGAGCTCCGTATCGGACCAGTATCAGACACCAGGGTCAGCACTGATGCATCCCTGTTAATTAACGACTAGTTCCTGCTGTTATTATTTAAAATTGCAGTTCCATAACATGTATAAAATCTACGAGTATCATAAAGTACTACGGATGTGTGTGTGTTCTGAAACAGGCGTGTCGGTGTTAATGAGGAAGTGTGCGCCCTCCTCTAGAGGGAAAATCCGTGTCATTCCTTCCTTATGGGAAAGTCGACCCCGTTTCTGTCTCTCTGTTCTATTTCCCATCATCCCGAGTGCAGGTTTTAGCACTAACACATATTATTACACCACAGCGCTGCTGAGTTCTGGGCTCTGATTGGTCAGAAGGTGTTGATTAGTTTTCTATAACAGCAGCTCTGATAGGTTTATATTAACGCATTCGCTCTGATATGTTATTGTTTCTATAGTAACAGCTCATTCACAGGGACGTGCAGGCAGACGCTTCCACTCATAATTAACAGATTTTACACAGCATGTAATCGTTTTTTTGTTTGTTTTTTGTTTGTTTAGCATTTATGGAAGGAGTCTCCAGTGTCAGCGCTTTATAACAGTCAGAGGTAAAGCTGTAACTTTTCCTGTAAGTTTTCCGAAATCTTCGGGACAGAGGAGTTTACGCTTCGTTGCGGGTTTCTCGGGAACATGCGAAACAATCTGCGTTTTTTTTTTGTCTTATTAACTTGAAGAGAAAGAAAAAAGAGAAGCTGGTGAGGGAACGACTGTTTATAGCTGCTGTAACGCAAGTGAGAACTTTTTTACAGACTTTACACAACATTAAAACTATAAATGGCTAGAAAGTACGACGTGTCATGCTTTAATAAATAAAAAAATTGTAATCGTTAGTAAACTGATGTGATTATAAATGGAGTAAACCACTTGGGGACGTGCTGTTATAGGAAAAAAATCAACTCCGGGGTGGAGACAGTCACTCGGCTTTGTGTCAGGCTGCATCACACCATCCAGCACTGATTATTTTCCTGGAACAGCAGGCCTGAATGTTTTATTCCTTTCACAGCAGGCCTCCGTGTCTCATACAGACTTGGGTTCGTGTTCCATTACAGCAGAGGAAAACACATCAGTACATTTTTACAGGACGACTTTGCGTGTTAGAAACACGACCATCCAGTGAGCATGTGAAAGCAGCCTGTGACATTTTCCGAAGTTTAGACCTCATTATCTCTGCACATTTCTGTATTTAATCTCTCACTTTTCCTCCTGTCCACTTGCTGAGGTTTAGGGTTCCAGTCTCAGATGTTTTCAGATTTTCATTTCTCTAAAAAGCTTTAAGGTTTTAGATGAACATGTTTAACTCATGATGTTTTTGTGACATTATTGTTAAATTTGATATAACATTAACAATATGACTATTTCTGCTTTTATTAAATGCACAACTCTTGAAGGTTAAACGCAGAACCCTGCGACAGACGCTGTCCTCTTCAGATAGACTTCCGGAGAGTCTAAAAAAAATGTAAAAAATTTTCTGAAAATATTTAATACCATATAAAGTTCTTAGCTCGCTGTTTACTGTAGTGGCAGCTCTCATTATTACACCAGCCAGCAGTAATAAACTACATTCGTAGGACGTTTAGAACCGTAAAGTGTTCTTCAGTGCTCCGTTTGAGGGAAATCCTACAGCACAATGTTGCCCTGTCAGGACAGAGTCCACAAAAAAATTAACTTTTAAAGAACCCTTTTTTCTAAGACTGTATGTATGAACTGTGTAGTAAACTCCAAACTCTGGCTCATTGTTTTCTTCTTAATATCTAGAACATGTCAGGTTTAGCTTCTTTGTACTTGGCACATTCTTAGAGAAAGAGTTCTTTAGAGTTTCACTGGATAATTAATTGTTCTTACCTTCTGCAAATGGGTTCTTCTTGGAATCATTTCTGATAGAGTAATATTTGTTTTGCAGGATTCTACACAGAACCTTTAATGGTTACAAGAACCTTAAGGGTTCTAGATTATCAGGACAGCCAAAACTATTGTCTATTGTATATCATATAAAAACCGTATAGCCATCACTTCTTAATTTAGCATTAAATATTAACTAACACTGTCATATAAACAAATATTTAACTCATAAGAAATAATACATAAATAAAAACATTAGCTAATAAAATGCAAAAGTCAATTCAAAATATTTATCCCCTTAAACGGTCAGATTATTATTCCGTTATTCATTATTCATTATTCAGTAACTGCAGAGAAACTCGCAGTAAAAGTTACAGAGTCCTGGGAGTTTAAAGGGTTAAAAACAACCGCAACAACCGCACACTGTTGTATAGGGTGTGTGTGTGTGTGTGTGTGTGTGTGTGTGTGTGAGGTCTCATGCAGCTGCTGCTCCACTGCCTAATCGAGGGTAATTTGCCGAGAGCGTAATTGTTGGAGAGAAATCAGACTGAACGTTACGAACACCGAACTCAGACCGGTTCAGCCCTCTAATCTCTTCTGGATAAAATCACCCCTTTTAAATTTTTACTAAAAGTGGAACGATGCTAAAAATAATTGTTGCAGCTTGAAACTTCATGTGTTGGGGCCATTTATGGTGTTTATGCTTATGATCTCAGACTCTTTCTGGGCCTGTAGTTTCAGGCGTAGTTGAGATTTAGGGTGAAGTTTACAGTCTCAGTGATTCTCTGGGGTTTTAGGTTTGAAGGTCAGTCAGTGTTCAGTGTTTACGCTTGCAGTCTTAAACATTACATAATCTTCATTCTCTCCGGCATTTTTTTTGTATGTGACTTTTTATCTGGGATTTAAGTCTATAAGTGTCAGCCACTGTTCAGTATTCAGGCTTATATTCTAAATTATTTTGAGGTGTTTAACTTTATAGTCAGTCTCAGCCATTTTCTGGTGTTTGGAACGATGGACTCGATGATGTTCTTGGGTTTAGGCCATGGTCTGGTGTTTAAGTCTAAAGTTTCCTCATTTCCTAGTGTTTAGGCTTATTGTCTGTGATTCTTTTGGTGTTTAAAGTAATAGTTTTGGCCATTTTTGGTGCTCTGGTGTTGATAATTTCATCAGTGTCCCTGTCACTAGGCTTATGGTCTGTTATTTCTTTCTGGTGTTTAGAGTAAAGGTTTTGCTCATGTTTGGTGTTTATTCTTATAATCTCAGACACTTTCTGGGTAACAGGCCTATAGTTTCAGGCGTAGCTGAGATTTAGGTTGAGGTTTATAGTCTTGATGATTCTTTGGTTTTATGTTATATCGTCAGTCAGTGTTTGGTGCTTACGCTTGCAGTATTTGTATCATCTTTATGTTGAGTTATGGCCTCAAACATTTTCTTGGGTTTAGACTCAGAATTATCTGGTGTTCAGGCTTATAGTGCCATCTGTTTCCTGGTGTCTAGGCTTAAAGACTAAAAGACTTAAAGACAATTTTTGATGTTTAGTGTGGTATTGTCAGCTATTAGTGTTGTGGTGTTTAATCTAATTATGAGATTGTTGGCCAGGTGGTGCTCTGGTGTCAGAGTGTGTCGTCATTTTATTTTTTTAGGCTCACTCTCTGTCTCAGCATTTTTTTAACGTTAAGGCTTATAGATTTAGCCATTTAGTGTTTAGAATGATAGCCATATTGGCCCTTGTTTGGTGTTGAGTCTTTTCTGGTGTTTATGCTTAACGTTTCCTGGTGTTTAGGTTTATCTGACACTTCCTTGTGTTTTTGATCTGTTTTGAGGAATTTCCTGGTGCTAAGGCACACAGTAACTAGTTCTTTTGGCCATTTCATGGTGTTTAGGCTTGTAGTGTTGGCCAGATGTTGGTCTGGTGTTTAATCTGATGGTTTTATTTGAGAATTTTTCTGATATTGAGCCTCATTTACTTTCTAGGCTACGTTCATGTAGTTGAAAGCACCCGTTCCCTGAAACACCTGACATTTTTGTTGCAGTTGTTTCAAACACTACGTGTTTTTTGGTTCCTTACAGTTTTGCTTGATTCAATTCTCCAAATCACCAAATTCTCCATCCTTCCACTGAATATATTCCCTGCCATCGCTGTTGCTGGCTTCAGTGACATGTGCATGTGCGTTGTGTAAAAGTGTTCTCATTCATGTCACATGGCCACGTATCGGATATTTATCCGATCTAGGACCACGTATGAAGGTCACTTTTCTGAGATATTGCATCATGATCATGATATTTCTTTCCTAACAGTTTTAAAAATAATGATTTCAGACTCTGATTTGCAGCTGATTTGATGTTAAAATTTTGTACTGAATTTTTAAAATTGTAAAATGTATTGTTTACTTGTTAGATTAAAATTTTTCAGTTGAAAGTAATGTAACTGTGTAGACATTAAATAAAAGTATTGTCAAACTAATTTTTTTTATATAATCATGTTTTTTAGCAAGCCTTTATATTATGATGCATATCATACAGTGTAGAAATATCGTCAAATAACGTGATGTGATATTTTTTGTCATATTACTCACCTCTTAATTTTGGCCATTGCTATGCTCATGTCCTCTACTGTGCTTGTTCTCGACGGAAAATGAAAGACAGAGCCACTAAATGCAATGGCAGATGTTGTAAAACGTATCACTAAACATCATGGTCCAATCAAGAGTCCTACAGAAAAATGATGTTCAAACATATTACTGTTTCCCATTTCATGGAGGCTCTGTGGGGAATATTGGCAGCATGAAGGCAGCAACACTCTGCTGTGTGTGTGTGTGTGTGTGTGTGTGTAGATTAGATTCTGATGGTGGAGAATGGTTGAGAAAAGAGAATCCTGAGTAGCAGATCCAGTAATGAGCTCTCCCCTGTAGACATTTTCATTAGGGAGTGGAGCCTGGGAAACACACAGCCTGATGGCACATCTGAATGAGTGCAAATTCAATGTCAAAATAGATTTGCTAAATTGGATTTGTATGGAGTGAAGCTGGCAGTGGCAGGAATGCAGGAGCAGGAAGGTACGAGGAGGCCTCGCGCCTCAAACACACACACAGGCAAGGCAAGAATTAGCTTAACATGAAGAACTAGCCCAACGTGCTGGAGAAGAGCCTGATGGTGTATCATGTACCAGTCAGGGAAGAATGATTAAAATGTCGACAGTTGAGTATTATTAGAGGTTAGAGGATTTATCATGATCTGAGATCTGACAGAAGGTTGGATTTAAAGGACAAGTGGGACGTTTCTGACAAGCCATCCAGGTTTGAGGTTCTAGCTGGTAGTTTGTAATCTGGCTGCCTCTCCAACATTGAGGGGTTAATTAGCATTTCCTCTGTGACGCAGCCCAGAATTGCTTTCCACTGAGGAATTTTTAGGATCGGAACATATTTGGGATATTCTGATTAATTTCAGTATGTAACAGATTCTCAACATGTCTAACACAGATGTGAGAGAAGGTTGGATTTAAAGGAGAAGTGGAATGTGTTTGAGAAGCTGTTTAGATGAGGGTTTGAAGTTCTGGCTCAGTCTGAGGAGCTAATGATGTTTAGGGATCTGGATACGTTTGGGATAGAAATTCCGGTTGGCATAAGTAATGAGATTGTGGTTGGGTTTGGGATTTGTGGTACAGGTTAAGTTCAGAATTGGGAATCTGGTTGGATCTGAGGATCTAATTAGGTTTGGAGATCTGAGTGCTAGTTGGGATTTGGATTGTGGTGAGTCTGGGTTTGGATGAAGGGGTGATGGTTGGGTTTGGTTCTGATATTGTGTTTAGGTGTTGTAGTGCTGGTAGGTTTCAGGGTCAGATACTGATTGGGTCTAAGGTTGGTTTGGGTTTGGCACTCATAGGTATGGTGCTGGTAAAGTTTAGATTTGTGCTGTCTGGGTTTGGGAAGCTGGTTGGAATTTATATTAGAGTACTGGTTGGAATTTGGATTGGTGTACTAGTAAGATTAGGGATTAACATGTCAGTTGGATTTGGGATTGATATGCTGGTTGGGATTGGAGGACTAGTTCGAGTACTGGTTGGGTTTGGGATTGGCATGGTAGTTGGATTTTGGATTAAAATGTCGGTTGGAATACTGATAGGAATTTGCATTGGGTACTGGTCCTGTTTTGTATAAGGATGCAGGTTAAATCTGGGACTGGGTTTCTAGTGGGATTTGGATTCGAGTCCTGATTGAGTTTAAACATGTAGTTTGTTTGTTTGTTTGTTTGTTTGTTTTTTGTCTCAGGATCCCTTTAGGTTAGACATCTCGATTGAGCTGGGTTTGGGAGATTGGTTGACTTGGGTTTGGGTTTGGTTTTTGTTTGGATGGTGCTGGATGGGTTTGAAGATTTGAGAAACTAGATGGGTTTGTGTTTGAAGTGCTATTTGCATCTGAGGAAATACATCACTTCTCATCATGCTGAATGCTAGTGCGTGTTAGTGTGTACCCTGGTTACCTGCCCTACATTGAGGGGTTAATTAGTATTTCCTCTGTGGTGCAGTCTGGGATTGCTTTCCTCATCTGGGAATTTTTAGGTCCTGAACATATTTGGGATATTCTGATTAATTCCAGTACGTAATGGAGGCTCAAATTTCTCTAAAGTGTCATAACACAAAGATGGTAGAAATGACTGTGTATCAGTTTAAACACTCTTTCTAATTTGTAAAATCATCTCAACACTCTGATACCTTTGGGAAACTCAGACCTAATTAGATTTTATTCTTTAGCACACTTCATTTTCAATATAAGAGTAAAGAGAGCAGGGTGATGAGAGCAGTTTCAGACTGAACATCAGTAGACTTTGGAAAGGCAGAAGGAAAAATAATCCAGGGTGGCGTCTTTTTGGAGAAGGATATAATTAGACTTTTTACATAAAACCATTTGAGAATATCACACATTCATGTACACCATAAATGTTGTCATCATCATCATCATTTCCCCCAGAAACCTGGCCTCTGTGCCTAGCTGAAATGGCATTTGAAGAATCAACTTTCACTCAGATTTGATCAATTCCTACCGTTAGACTGATTCGATGTCAGATTTTGGGCGCACACTTACTAGATTTGTTTTATCTAATGCGTCAGTCTGACTACCGCTGCCACAGAAAGAATCAATGATCATGATCTTCAGTTACAAGATCACACACAGCCCGATGTCTCAAGTGCAGCTTCTACCGTTACTGTTTGAAGCTAATATTAGAAATAGCTTTTGGATGAGATTACGGATGTGATGTGTTAAAGCGTCTAATGCCTACTGCACGCCGCATGACTTTCAAAATCTCACTGTATGCCCCTCACCACCAAAACGACTTTTATCACTTGTAATCAGATGTTTGGTGGACGTAGCAGTGAGCACACTACATGAGCAATCGCAGACTATACGGTCTTTCACCTGGAGAGCGCACCTGATCTCCAAATCCTAATTTCTCACAAAAATAAAAGTGAGAGCTGTCTATCAAGTGACTTTGTGAAGGGCAACTGAGTGTGGTGCTCGTGTCTGGGCTATATGTATATGGAAATGAGAGGGAAAAAAAGAGAAATAAGAGATAGATGTGGAGGAGGGACTGGTGGTGGAGATGCGAGCAGTGAGGATTGTCTGTTCTGCAAAGAGAACTGGAGGTACAGTACAAAGAAATGTGGTTATTTTATATAGAATTATGTCTCTTTTTTTTGCTGTTTCTAACAACCCTTTGGGTTTGACATGACAAATAAAGCATTATTATTGTTCTTATATTTGGTTCTCGCTTTCCCACAGAAATTGATGGATGATAAACTGGATTCAGGGATCTGCTGCGCATGACAGCAGATGAATTTGTTTTCCTCTCTGGCTCTCATTGGCTGTTTCTCAGCGCTGTACTTGCAGCTTAGTGCAGATGTGCTCACTCTACACTATTCATCGCTTAGAAAATCAAACATGCTTGAAAATATTGGCACATTTGTGCCAGATTGCATGAGAAAATTTCATCTTTTAACTGTACTAGTACACATGGAGTGTTTAGTGTACATCATGAAGTGATTTATAAACAGATCGTTTATCCTGGATAAATCCATCAGCCTTATAACATCAGGTTTCCCTTCCAGAAAATGTTGCTTTACAATGGTAGGACCCTCAAACATTCAAAGAACCTCTGAGGAACGTCTGAAGAAAGGAACCCTTTATAATAAGAGTGTACAATGACATGGATGCCATGAAACTTACTGATGCAAACGTGCAGATGGTAGATTTTATGTAATTGTGTGTCATGGAGTTTTTGCAAATGCTTGAGATTTTATAGAATGAAGAATTATAAAAACAGATGCTTTCTGTTTCCAAAATTTAAAAAAAAAAGAAAGGTTTTGGCAGGTTGTAGCGTGCTCAGAGTTTGGCAGAGGTTTCGATTTTGACAGGGACTTGATCATATTGATCTTTGCAGCTTTCTCATCAAACAAGCCAGTCGCTGCTTCTTGGAAATCTGCTCAGAGTTTCTGGTCTCTTTCCTTCATTACGCTCTTAGCTGTGTAATAAATGCAGCGTTCACTCGCAGGCGAACAAAAAGTCACATTCGTTTTCTTAACGTAGGACCTCGAAATATTTATAGAGAGCCCTAAAAGCTTGTGAGAGTGCAGCAAGACACACGACACAGCCATCCTCGGGCTGCCAATCTCGTCTTCTTGGAGGCATCGGGAAACGAAGGACGGAGGTACGACATGGCTCGAGCTGCTTCTGCACTGCTGTTTCTGTGCGATTGTTACAACTCAAGCCATGGTCTTGGTTTACTGATTGCATTAGCACCTGTGCTGCATGCTAACGGAGGCTTCTGCAGATAGCAGAGGGAGGGAGGTGAGGAGAGGAGAGATGAGCAGGGAGGAGGGAGAGACTGAACGAGATGATGTTGGATACACACTCGGTTGTCATGTGAGCAGGTAGCCATGTGGAAATGGCTCTGCGTGCTTCAGATAGCTCTCTGAGATGCGTTCAGACCTCTGAAGAAGAAAGAAGTCATTGTGATTCATTACACACTCTTAGAAAAGAAGGGTTCCTCAAGGGTTCTCTGGATGGTTCAGGGTACTTGGTTTCTAAAGGGGCTCTTCAAGATGGTTTTAATATTCCCTTTTAGAATGATCAAAGATCCTTTATGGTGCTAGATTGCTAGAACATTATTTATAAGAGTGTAGATGACATTTATGAAGCTGTTTTTTTTCCTTATATCCTCCATCGTATAATGTTTTCACCAACATCGCCTTTCACAGAAGGTCATCAGATGTAATGGCTCATGAGGTAAACACTACAAACAGCTTCATTTTTGTTCAAAACAATACATTTCACATCAGTCTTTGCCAGCTGATTGCTCAGCATCTTTGTTCATTTATTTTAGTAAATATATATATATATATCTATTTCCATTCATAAATTTGAATTTGTTGGAAAATGTTTTTATGCCATTTTTCATTATAAAATATATCACAAATCCAGCAATAATCAATAATCACACTTTAGAGAAAGATTAGAGATTTAGAGAAGATACCTGCTGCAGTGTCAGTGTGGTTTATAAGGTTTAAAGAAGAAACTATCATCTATATCGTGACACAGAACTGGATATTTATATCAGGAAACGAGCTTTTCAGAGATAAGTATATGAATGAGGCGATAGTGAAGTGGGCGGGGCTTAAAGCCTTGATTTAAATTGGGAAAACTTTTTTTTTTGATCATTTAGTCAGGAAAATAACATGCTGTTATAAAAAATAGTATCTTTTGTAATAAAACAGTACTCAACATTTTGAGAAATTCCTCTCTAATTGGGTTCTAGGAATGAGCGTATAAATAAAATTTTACATATGCATCTAGCATTTTGGTTTTGAACAAAAAAAAAAGAGTTTAAAAACATACACTGTGGTTTATGACACATAATGACATTTATATTAGGAAATCAGCTTTCCCGAGAAATGTACATGACATGCTGTGATTGTGAAGTGGGCGGAGCTTAAAGCTTTGCCGTGAACAGACAGAAACAAAAGAACAGTGAATTAAACAGGTGACGGTTGAGTTTTGATCATTTTTAGTTGTTAAAAATGAAGATGCGTTAAAGAAAGTCTGAAAATCGGGGTTAAATCCTGTGGTTCTGCGGTCCGCTGAGTGTGTGGCCTTTATCTCGGGGTGTGAATGATGGACAGCGAGGCGGCATGTGAGGTGTTCATGTGTGAGCTGATTATATTGTAGTATTGATTTATTGACTGGTGTTTAATTCCCAGCAAATCCTCAAACACTGCTTCAGAGGTGCACTCCATACATACATCTATTTATCGATCCTGTTCTCAAAACGTATCTGTATGCATGGAGATAAAGATGGAGATGGAGAAGATCTTCTGTTTGTGTGTGTGTTATTGTTCTTTGTGTATAACAGAATAAATCCTGGAGTCTGGGGTCAGGGCGGTTCGCTCCACGCTGCATTAGAGACGACGCGATATCGCTTTTTCTTTTCCCATCCCGATACTGAAACCTCGAGTATATCGAGCCGATATCGAGACACATCTGATTTTCTTTTCTTTAAAAAAAAATACTAAGCTTTAAAATGAAGCACTTTAAAATAATACAGAAAAAAAATCTGCAGCTGAAAACAGGACTTACACAAAACTGCAGCTTGCACACAAAAAAACACTTCTGCAAATATAATAAATACAATAAAGTATAAATATAATAAAAATCAATTCTAACAAAAAACACAGTCAAGCCTCTTTACAGGCAAACGTTCCCTTTTTTTTAACGGAGAGGATTAAATTCATTCTTTTTCCTCAGGTATCTGATCGTGAGTATTGGATCTGCGCCGTCTCTGCTCTGAGTGTGTGTGTGTGTGTGTGTGTGTGTGTGTGTGTGTGTGTGTCCTATAAAGCAGATAGAAACCTTGTCTTCTTGTTGCAGAAGATGTAGATTAGTTAAGAAAGCCTCTTTGTGTCTGTGGTTTTGATTCATTAAGGAATGAAACCTAAAATCCATCGCTCTTTACTTGAGCGTATTAAATCGATACGTCTTTTGTTATTTTTGCTCTGCTACATTTGCTCTGTGATTTGAGAACAGCGCTCTGTCTTTGTTGGGCTCTGTTTCTGGGCCAAACCCGTCTTTCTGCATGCATTTATAAAACAGAGCAATTTTTTTAAAGATTCTCCTCTTAATCAATAGCACTTGGCTCTGCCTCGTTCGCTGCAGATGACTTCAGGGGCCAAAAAAATGTTCTTGAAATAAAAACTCAGGAGCAGTGAGTGAAGGCGGCTGGGCTTCGGGTATCATCTCATCATCTCTGGGCTTCTTCGTCTGTTCTACTGAATGGTGGGGAATTTCAGCGTGTGTGATTCACACCTATGACGGGATGAAACTCATTAAAGTCACGTGACAGTCGGTGAAGTTTGAAGGTGTGGAATAAGGTGCTGGTGTGTTTTTTTTTTTCTTCCCTCCAGATGTTTTGACCGACTACTACACGAGAAAATGACCTCCACATGACCTCAGGCTCGCTGAGCTCTCTGCATGCGTACATGAATAAAACCAAAAATCTAGTATTTGGATTTTTGTTAGAGTTTGAATGTTTATTTCACTCAGCGTGAAGATGCTCTGCACACAGACACAAAAGAGCTTGTTGTAAAATCAATTCCTGACTGTTTCACCAAGAAAACACAAGTTGGTATAAAAAAAAAGGGTTTTAACATTTTCAGGATAAAATCTACAACAATAATTAACATGTAAAAGGTCATGAATGCAGGCCATCTAAACACCTGGGATTTCTGGCTCGGAATATAGGACATATTTTTAGATAAACAGTGCTATACATCTGCTTTATAAGCTTTATAAAGGAAATCAACATGTTTTCAGGACACCAACATTATCAATCAATTCCTCACGATTCTCAAGGATCTCTATTTTTTATTTCTGTATTATTATTTCTACATTACTTTCTACTTTTTAAATATGCTGTCATTTTTCATGAAAAATGAAAAGCACTGAGGTTAGTGGACATAAAGATATGATATTGATACGTTTTAAATTTCCTGCCTGATTAGACATTAAACTTATTTAATGTTCCCTCTTATTCCTTGTTAAATTATTTCTCTTTTTTTGTGAATATTGAATTAAACAATTTCCAATTTATAATTGTTTATCATGTTGCTCTAAAATCCTGGCTTCATGTATGGCTTCATGCCCCGAAAGAGCACAACAGATGCAATTTTTGCTCTGAGAGTTTTGATGGAGAAGTATAGGGATGGTCAGAGGGAGTTGCACTGTGTGTTTGTAGACTTGGAGAAAGCGTATGACAGGGTGCCAA
>CM074923.1:462129-479042 GCA_037576815.1 Pangasius larnaudii | reverse complement strand
CTACTGTTACACACTGCAGTGCTACTGTTAGATTCTGCAGTACTACTGTTACACACTGCAGTGCTACTGTTACATACTGCAGTACTACTGTTACATACTGCAGTACTACTGTTACACACTGCAGTGCTACTGTTAGATTCTGCAGTACTACTGTTACACACTGCAGTGCTACTGTTACATACTGCAGTGCTACTGTTACAGACTGCAGTGCTACTGTTACAGACTGCAGTACTACTGTTACATACTGCAGTGCTACTCTTAGATTCTGCAGTGCTACTGTTACAGACTGCAGTGCTACTCTTAGATTCTGCAGTGCTACTGTTACAGACTGCAGTGCTACCGTTAGATTCTGCAGTACTACTGTTACATGCTGCAGCGATACTGCTACACACTGCAGTGCTACTGTTACATACAGCAGTGCTACTGTTACATGCTGCAGTACTACTGTTACATACAGCAGTGCTACTGTTACATGCTGCAGTGCTACCGTTACATACTGCAATGCTACTGTTACATAATGCAGTACTACTGTTAACAGCAAGTAACAGCAGTATTACAGTCTGTCACAGTAATTCTGCACTTGTCACTCACAGTATGATCAGTAGTACTGCAGTATTTAACAGTAGCACTGCAGTATGTAACAGTAGTACTGCAGTGTGTAACAGTAGCACTGCAGTGTGTAACAGTAGTACTGCAGTGTGTAACAGTAGTACTGCAGTATGTAACAGTAGTACTGCAGTGTGTAACAGTAGTACTGCAGTATGTAACTTTAATGCTGCAGTATTTTACAGTAACGCTGCAGTATGTAACTTTAATGCTGCAGTATTTTACAGTAACGCTGCAGTTTTTAACAGTAGCGCTGCAGTATTTTACAGTAGCGCTGCAGTTTTTAACAGTAGCGCTGCAGTATTTTACAGTAGCACTGCAGGAGGTAACAGTAACACTGCAGTATTTTACAGTAGCGCTGCAGGAGGTAACAGTAACACTGCAGTATTTTACAGTAGCACTGCAGGAGGTAACAGTAATGCTGCAGTTTATTATAAAAGTGGTACAGAAATATGTAACAATATAACAGTGGTACTGCGGTGTATTCTGGTAATATTTTTGTTGTTAACAGTATTGCAGTGTGTACCAGTAATAGTGCAGTGTGTAAAATTGCAACATTTGAGTCTTAACTGTAGCCAGTCCAATCCTGTACTTCTGTTCTAACCAAACACAACACTGTTTCTAATCATGTAGTTCTGATTAGTCAGTTGAGGTATTCAGTGGTGTGTCATTCCTTACATATTATATTTAACCCATAATTAGAGTAATAGTAACATCTTGAACAGGAGTGTCTTAGTGTTGATGTTACACACTGCAGCTTAATGAACTAAACATGAATGCAGTCTGTTCTCATTTCATGTCTTTTATTTAAAAAACATGAATTCTTCTTTTTGTGTCTTTTGCAGGAATCCTCATATTCATTTGCACTGAAATGCCTTATCAGCCTTTCCACTCTAATCCTCCTCGGCCTGATTATTATGTATCATGCACGAGAAATTCAGGTAAGTGGCAGACTCAGCTCCGAAGGCAATTAGAGAGACGGGTGCAGTTTAATAGATTATACTACTGGCTCTTGTGCCAAATCCTAATAATTTTAAGTATCACCAAAATATATACAATACAAAAATAAATGAATTTTTAATGAAAATAATATATTGTAATTCCATTACAGTACATTTACTATTCTACTGCTGTTTCCAGGGAGTGATACATAATGCCATCATTTCTGAAGCTAATAGAAATTAGCTAATGGTTAATACGAGAGATAGTGAAGATATGTCAGTCATTATTTTAAAAGATCTGAAGACTTTGTAAGCGCTTCCAGAAATATCACAGCGTTAAAAGCTGTTTACTTCAGTCCATTTCTTGTCTTGCAGCTTTTCATGGTGGACAACGGAGCGGACGACTGGCGGATAGCCATGACTTACGAGCGCATTCTGTTCATCGTGTTAGAGCTTCTGGTGTGTGCCATCCACCCAATCCCGGGACAGTACGTTTTCACGTGGACGGCGAGGTTGGCGTTCACGTATACGCCGTCTGTGGCAGACGCCGACGTAGATATCATCCTGTCCATCCCCATGTTCTTGCGCCTCTATTTAATCGGCCGTGTCATGCTGCTGCACAGCAAACTGTTCACGGACGCTTCGTCGCGCAGCATCGGCGCCCTCAACAAGATCAACTTCAACACACGCTTCGTCATGAAGACCCTCATGACCATCTGCCCTGGCACCGTGTTGCTCGTCTTCAGCATCTCCTCGTGGATCATCGCCGCCTGGACGGTGCGCGTGTGTGAAAGGTGAGATAACGAAACCACGCGTGGACGAATTGAAAAAAAAAAAAAAAAAAAAAAACTCGCCGTGCGTCTTCTTATTGTTATTTTACTGTTCACATTGTTCATTGTTGTGTTTTTTGCCCCTCCCCCTCCCTCCTCCCACCCCCCACCCTACATCGCTGCTGGATAGGGGTCCAAAGTGAGTCTATGTTTGTTTTTGTTTTTTTTTTTTCTTTTTTTTTTTTTTATCATCAGTGGGAAAAAATATCAGTGCCTGTCCTTTGGTTGGCCCATGACTTTATCAAGCTTTGTCTGGATTCTGCAGATCAGCAATCATGCATTCGTCCCCTGGTGCACTGCATTGCTGACACGCCGGAGATCCCAAACTCTTAAATCTTATCATTTTTATCCTTCACTTTTATCAGCGCACATGTGCAGAGCTGTGAACAATCTCCATATATTACGTGTCACTGTTAGGGTTTTGGGATTTTCACTTTCTCAGGCCCCGTCCACAAAGATATGGATATTTTTGAAAATGTAATTTTTATCTTTTTTTCAAAATTCAAAAGAATCCCATCCACACAAACAGTTTTTAAATTTATTTCCCTCCACACAAAAATGCAAAAGAGATTCGAATAATCTCACATGAGCACTCCGCGCCAGTAGGTGGCAATAGTGTGTGATAAACAGTTCTGTCGAGCACGTTGAGATTAACGTTAATAGCTGCGTGTTGAGCGGTAGAGAAGGAGAAATGCGGAAAAACACCAACATGGCTAAACGTTCTGGGAAAAAACAAAATGCAGTGAGGGGGAACCACTGCTTTAAAGTTACACTTGAGTACAGTGTGTTCTCTGGGACTAAATCTCTCAGTTTGCAGCGTCGGAGCGTGGATTCAGGAGCAGTGCAGATCAGACATATTCTGTCTCTGCAATTTAAAATTAAACTGCAAACACATTATCAAATAAGACATTACAGACCACACAGTAACAACCTGGCCAGCAAACATGAGAAAAGGAGTAGTAGCACATTCGTAACACACAACACACGCAGCGTTTTCAAAAACACACACTTTTCACGTCCACATGAAAACACTGCAAATCTCTTCGCTTTTCAAAAAGCTGTTTTCAGTGATGCAAAACGGTGTCTTTTTGTGTGGACGGGAGAAAAAAGCTACATTTTCAAAAATATCCGTATGTGTGGGCGGGGCCTCGGACACCATGTGTGGTGAACATGGCTGTCTTCATCCTCATGGTATTGCAGACCTGCCAACTTTAACGCATTTTGCGTAGGAGCTCCGCATTTTAACATCGGAGTACGCTGCTACGAGTTCTCCCTCAACAATCCACCAAAACAGCGGTCTTCTGTTCTCCTAAATAAAAAGAGCAGATGATTAAATCGATATATGAATCTGTAATAATTGAGTTTTGAACTCGCTGATATTAACTGACTCCCTGGAAGCCCCGCCCCCTTCCCCCAACGTTTCGGCTCTGCACGGGTTTTTCCTGCATCCTCGCTTTCTGTTGCGGTAAAAGGAGAAAGTTTTGAGTTCTTAATGTCAAATAAGATCTATCAGCGTGTGTTCCACTTAGCTAACATTACACATGTGTGTATATATATACATATACACACACACACACACACACACACACACACACACATATAGCTAACATCGGTTACAACAGCCACTGAAATTTTTTTCAGCCTCAAGATAAAAAGACTGGAAAAAGTAATGAAAAAGTCCGACAACAAAGTGTCAAATATATATACAGGGTTTTACGGTAACCAGCGGAGGGGAAACTCTGCTGCTTGTCTGTAAAATGTAGAAAAAGTTTACATGCACACTTTCTTATAAATTACTAATTGTAACATTTTTAGGAAAGAAATAAAATGTGTGTGTGTAAACTTTTATAGCGTTGACATTTTAAATAAAATGGTGCGTTCAAGTCATGTCTGAAAGATCGTTTTTACGAGTTGAACGCACATGAACACCACCACAGTGTCGTAAGTACGAGTGAGAAACTCGGGATGTTCTCGGGATGTTCTCGGGATGTTCTCTGCATGCCGGGTTTCTGAGTCGGGGGCGTGTCAGGAAGAGAACATGGCGGAATCAGTGGATGCAGCGTCTGTAGCTGGCGGTAAATCAGCTGAAGTATTTAGCAGTGACTCGTCTTTATCAGGATTTTTTATTTACACTAAAACAAGCTTATTTCCTGCACAAAATACGATACGTTATACACTTACGATATAATAGATTATATAACGATAAAGTTTACAGTGGCTTCATAAATTGATTAAAGACATAAAAAAGCGAAAGACGCCTGATGTGCGTTCTTTATTCTTCGTTTTATAGAAGTAGAGCTAAAAAACCTTGCTGTATTTTTTGCAGCTAATTAAGAGACCGCCATTTTGCTCCCAACAAAGTGACCTGAACGCACCTGACGTCGCAATTACGACCTTCCCAGGAGCACTCGAACTCGAACACACACACACACACACACACACACACACACACACACACACACACACTCCGGGTTCTGCCTTAGACAAGAGATTTAATATAAATGTTATACGCATTATTCCTCTTCGTGGTTGGCAGGTCTGGTTTTGTGTTTTTCCCCTCAAAGGCCTCTTTTTCTTTTCTTTTCTTTTCTTTTTTTTTTTAAGTTTGACCTTTGACCTGTGCTGGCTTGCGATTCTGGCCAGGGGAACGTATTTGGCCCATATCTTGGGGGAAGGTGAAGACGACTCTGTGTAGCTTCTCCACGCCCCAGGCTGAGGGAGAGAGCGCCGAAGCCAAGCTAGGCTAAGCTAAGCTAATCAGGTCACCGCGAGCCCGGTGGCTAATCTCCACACGCTTCCCTTTTCCCCAGATTATGATCCAAACCGCCTGCTCCCGCTCTCCTCACACTCCATCCCATCCCATCCCGCTGGCTGCTGTGGAACGACTCTGAGGGGTGTGTGTTAGCGGCATGATGTGTTTCCCCTCACGGACCGACACGTTTGTGAATGAACTGAACACCGACTCGCCTGTGAAATGTTTATTATCTCTTATATATTTCTCTTTTTTGCTCTTTTTATTGTCATTGTTATATTTTTTAAAGCACTTTTGGAGTTGAAAATGATTTGGCGCTTTTTTGTGTGTGTGTTTGTGTGTGTGTGTGTGTGTGTGTGTGTCTGAGAGAGAGAGAGAGAGAGAGAGCGTTTTTTTTAGCCTAAATGCTAATCACATTAATGTTATTTTACGCTATCTACGCTACCAAGTCGATATGCTTAACTTTATCCAAGCTAATGTGCTTAGCATGAACCATAATTCATTAATTAATTAAAAACAGAATAATAATTTTACCTCACAGGAACAGGAATTACGTAGCATGCGCTAAGATGCATAGCTAAGATAATTTGCTAGCTAATTAAGATAATATACTTAACATGTAATAGGAGTGTTTTTGTGTTAGCTAGTTAAACTAATTTACTTAATACAGACTAGATTGCTAAGCTAATATATTTTCTATGTCTTAGCTAATTTAAATAATAAGCTTAACATAATATATGCTAAATAAGTGTAATATAGTGTATGGCAACAAATAACGTTTGACCTTTGCTAGCCCATTATGCTAAAGTACATAATATCTATATTTTAGGAAGCGGTTCATTTAGTCTTGTTGTTTTGTGAGGTAAACCAACATGCTAGTTAGCAGTGTGTTTCTCTGATGAAGATTTTGGAGGGATTATATCTGCTAGCTCAGCGTGTCTATGGCCTCAGAGGGAAGAGTTTACACGCATTTCCCTCAGTGCTTTTTTCCCCCGAAACACTAACGCTCCTGTCTCAGCTTTAAATCTCGGCTAATAGCACTCAGCTTAATGAGTCGTCCGTTAGATTCATGGCCGGGACGCAGGACGCGCTCTGATTGATTAATAGGCACATAAACGGTCTGTACAGAGACACACTGCCATCAGCAAACACACACACACACACACACACACACACACACAATAGCTAACATGACAGCAGGAACTGCGGGAAAAACACACACAGATATGTGCTAGCTAAATAAGCTAACATACCTAACGTAGTTTATATGTCTAAGCTAACTAAGATATTAAAAATAATCATATGTGCTAGCTATTATACTTAAAATGTGCTAGCTAAATAAGCTAACATTCTCAACATCTAGTACATTAGCAGTGTGTTAATATGCTAAGCATGCGCTAACTAAGGTAATGTGCTTCAAATATATTGTCTAACCATGCTAACAAGCTAACTCTATACTAGTAAACTAAGCTTAATGGATTTGGAGTTAAGCTGGCTAACTAACCAGATGTGGTTAGTATTCGCTAACAATATAAGTTAATACTCCTGACACGAAATATTGAACTGCTTCAATATTGAATCTGTTCAAACTAACTAAAGAAATGTGCTAGCTAACGTTCTCCATATGCAATATTTTAATAATAAAGGTATTGTGCATAAAATATACTAGCTAGCCATGCTAATATGCAGAGGTTATGCTAAGATATAAGTATAAGCTATTCAAATGTACTAGCCAGGTTAATGTGTTTAGCATGTGTTAGCATGTATTAGCTAACTAAAGTTGATGCCTTTCATAGTTTCTAGCCAACTCAGCTAATGTGCTAGCAAACATGCTAACGTGAATAACATTAGCTTATAGTCTGTAGAGTCTGAGAGGAAGTCTTTAAAGTTTTCTCACACTTCAGACAGACTTTTATGTCATTGCTAGCAAACGACTGACAGCGCTAACACACGTGGCTAACACACACACACACACACACGGCGGCATATCTGGACCTGGCTGTGTTTTTATCCAGCGCTCAGACCCGCTTCCCCTTCCTGCCTCAACATCCGATCCGTATCGATCGCGTGTTTCAGAGCTCGTAAGGAGATCGGATTTCTAATGTGATTGGGTTTCTCAGATGAGCCGGAATGGAAAGTACGTCCGGCTCCTGAAATCAGAACGCTCATCCTTCAGCTAGCAAGAAAACGTCAGCGCTGTCCCGCGTTCCCCGATCTCACGGCGATAAGGCAAAGAATTATAACGTTAAATATTAGTTTAAAATAAAATATTTAACCTAAAACAAGCAACAAGCAAAAGCTTTCTAAAGTTTCTCTGCTTGCTACGTAGATACAGTCTGCTAAAAACGTTTCTAGTTACATTAGCGAATATGTTTATAACGTAGCTATTAAAATGAAGCTTAAATTACACCCTCTAACCATGCTAATACGCTAATATGCTAATTTAATTAACTATTTATGAAAATAATGCTAAATAAATAATATATAATACAATACAATGTGTATTAAAAATTATATTTATTATAATAAATTACTATATAAAATGTGTGTACAATATACACGTTCATCATCTTCTTTCGGCTTTCACACACGTTCATATATAATAAATTATTTAAGTTAGGGTTCATCAGCGTTATCAACAGGCTGTTTTTAATAAAGTAAAAGTCATTTCACATTTTTACGTGTAATTTTTTTAATTTGTGAAAATGTATAACCAATGAACTTCCATCATTGGAGGCGTCACCGTTCCTGCATGTAACCTGTTAGCAAAAAAGAAACATCCCGATATTGAGCTTTGTGAATGTTTACGTACTTATTTACAGCAGAGAGCCGTGATGTGTTAATCTGTTTAATCCAATAAGATCAACAGGATTTATCCAACTCACACAAAGACGTCTGATTGGCTAGCTCGGAGCCGTCTGATTGGCTAGTTTAGAGCCATCTGATTGGCTAGTTTAGAGCTGGCTAGCTCGGAGCCGTCTGATTGGCTAGCTCAGAGCCGTCTGATTGGCTAGTTTAGAGCTGGCTAGCTCGGAGCCGTCTGATTGGCTAGCTCGGAGCCGTCTGATTGGCTAGCTCGGAGCCGTCTGATTGGCTAGCTCAGAGCCGTCTGATTGGCTAGTTTAGAGTCATCTGATTGGCTAGCTCAGAGTCATGGAAGCTAACAGGCTCAAACCCATGCAGCAATGCCACTGTGCAGCGTTTGTTCAGACGTTGGATGTTTGTGCGTCGTGATTTAAACACAGTGGTTGTTTACGGTCAGCAGTAAATCCTGCGGGTTTATCACACACACGTCCTCCACATGCGGAGCTTCACTGAAATACCACAAACATCTCAATGAAATGTTACTGAGGGCTGTTTTTCTTTTCAGTTCCAACAGGGTCACATTGTTGTTTATTAACGAAAGCGTTACATTGTTTTGTCTCTGTTGTTCTCTCTCTCAGATATCACGATAAACAGGAAGTGACGAGTAACTTCCTGGGCGCGATGTGGCTGATCTCCATCACCTTCCTGTCCATTGGTTACGGAGACATGGTGCCACACACCTACTGCGGGAAAGGAGTGTGTCTGCTGACGGGAATCATGGTGCGTCTACGTCACGTCCCCCATCATGTACAGTATTCATATGAGCAAATGTTTACGATAAACAATCACACTCCATAAATAGATAGATAGATAGATAGATAGATAGATAGATAGATAGATTTTATATTTGAGAATGTTCTAGCTGTCACGTTTTTATTTTATATTAATTTAAAAAAAAAACATTTATATTTATTAAACGATAACACGATAACAAAAGTATTTACACCCATCAAGAAATGCATACGTACTGCATCTCGAACCCAGAGGTTCTCTGGTTTGTCTTTAACGGTTCTACTCTAAATAGAACCATTCATTTTCATGGATCTAACAATTCTTGTGCAAATGATTCTGTAAACAATTCATTTGTTCATATCCAGCGAGAAAAATGAGGCTTATTTTGAGGAAATAAAAATTCTTTGTGCATTAACGGAACACCGAAGCAGGGCGCAAAAGAAAAGCGTTCACGCTGTCGTCTGGAAGTTCAAATCCCAACGATGCTGCAGTCATCCGTGGTCAGGAACCAAGATGGGAAAACTGGCTGTGCTCTCTGGGTGGGAGGAGCTTACTCTCTCTCCCCTGTCAATCACAGCGACACTAGCCAATCGTGCGAGTCTGCGAGCTCATGTATGTGGAAGAGGGCAGACAGCAGGTGTGTTACACCCTGTTTGAAAAGATGCGGTTGGTTGGATTCACGTGTCACGTGTTAGACTGGGTGGGAATTAGCCAAAACCAAACCAGGGACAAAAACAGAAAAATAAAAATTAAAAAATGGAAAGCGACATTGGATATTTTTTTTAATTAATCAGACCAAATTTAAGCTACTTACGCTTTCTGGAGAGACTTGTTCAGAAATGATCACCTGCCAAATATGTGGTTTTTTTTTTTTTTTTATGTAAAACTGATTTTATGCCCTAATTTTATTTCATCCTGCAGGGGGCGGGCTGCACTGCGCTGGTGGTCGCGGTGGTGGCCAGGAAGCTCGAGTTGACCAAGGCGGAGAAACATGTTCATAACTTTATGATGGACACTCAACTCTGCAAAAGAGTGAGTCATTCTCTTCACACACACTCCTCCGTCCCAAACCACTTTTTTCAGATGATAATAAAGCTGTGAGTTATCGAGAGAGAGACAGACGGAGAAAGAGAGAGAGAAAGCGAGAGAGAGGGAGAGAGAGAAACAGAGAGGGAGAGAGAGAGGGAGAATGAGAGAGACATCGAGAAATAGAGGGAGAGAGAGAGAGAGAAAGAGAGAGAGAATGAGAGATAGAGGGAGAGAGACAGAGAGAGAAAGAGGGAGAGAGAGAGAGAATGAGAGAATGAGAGAGACATGGAGAAAGAGAGGGAGAGAGAGACAGAGAAAGAGAGAGACAGAGGGAGAGAGAGAGAGAGAGAGAAAGAGAGGGAGAGAACGAGAGAGACATAGAGAGGGAGAGAGAGAGAGAGACAGAGAGGGAGGGAAGAACTCAGGGAGTGGGGAACATTATGTCAAACTGTCAGACCCTCAGCGTAGAGCCAAACGGTGAATATGCTGATGCCGAGGCGCTGGCGAGCCGCCGAAACACATTTTAATGGCACAATTTTGTAGATGAAAGTCGGGGCTGCGTGTTTTTTCCCGAGTTCAGGCCTCTCAGCGCGCTCACCACGCTGCAGGATATCGGCATCATTACCACAGCCTGCACGGGTGACGCTTCTGTGGCGTTCATTTCCTGTCATCATGAGATCGGAATTTTATAAATCTCAAATCAGTCATCCGGTTTTCCGAAGGCATCGTAAGTGAAAAAGGATCCACCTGTGGGGGAGGGAGACAGTTAGTGATTCATAAATCTGCAAAGGTTGTAAATCTGTAAAATTTCTGAGAGTTCAGTTTTCAGACTACAGCTACGATTTCTAATTAACATTAGAATTTTAAGAATTTAAGCACTTAAACCTTTCACACTACGTTAACAAATCGGGGCCAAGTATGTAGCTAAAGAGAGCTAAGGGGGTGTGGCCAAGTATGTAGCTAAAGAGAGCTAAGGGGGTGTGGCCAAGTATGTAGCTAAAGAGAGCTAAGGAGGCGGGGCCAAGTATGTAGCTAAAGAGAGCTGGGGGGGCGGGGCCAAGTATGTAGCTAAAGAGAGCTGGGGGGGCGGGGGCAAAAATTTGTACAGTGTGACGTAAATTACTACATGAATTTTTAAAAAAATCATTGAATTCACTGACAAATGTATACAATTTTGTTCATAAACTCTATAAAATTATGCCATAAAAGTTTATAAAATTATGCAACATTTGTTTATTAATAAGGAAAATAATATCACATTCATAATTGCCATATTTAGCTTCGGTTATTTAAATCTAAACAATGTGTTGCTAGTTACACAGAGTCATAATAATCCTTATTTAATTAACTTCAATATGTTCGCGGATTATTTTGGACTGTGATGCTACATGATGGTGGATCTTTCTGGAATGTTGTGCATTATGAAGGGAATTTTTAGCTCTGCTTGGCACACACACACACACACACACACACACACACAATGATTGGCTTAAAGAGCTGCTGATCCAGAAATGTGCCTTCCTGGAATGAGTGGGCGTGGTCACGGTGTGCCTTTTTTTCTTGCTCGGTTGTAGTTTTTGACATTTTTGTTATTTTTGTTTTTTATTTATATTTTAAGGAGCAGGAGGAGGGGGGTTAAAGTGCACATCCTCACCATTACCTGCAATATGGCGGTTTCGGTCCCTATAAAGGGAGCGAAAAGTTAAAAAGTGGAACTGTGCGTTATAGAGTATTAGACCACGACGGTGACTGTTGTTTTGTTGTTGTTCTGTTCTGTTCTGTTTGTTCGTTGCGTGACAGGTGAAGAACACGGCTGCTAACGTACTCAGGGAAACGTGGCTCATCTACAAACACACCAAGCTCGTGAAGAAGATCGACCACGCCAAGGTCAGGAAACACCAGCGCAAGTTCCTGCAGGCGATCCACCAGTGAGTACTGCGCTTCTCCTCCACGGCGCCGCGGCGCACCGCGTGCGAGTTCCCTCTCTCACTACACAGTAATGCTAGAGTCTGTTCAACACCAGGAACTGACATTTACCTTCAGAACGTCACGTTAGCTTACAGTCGTGTCCTGAGACTTTTGGTAAGTGAGAGTACTTTTAGAGCTCCATCTTTCCATCAGCGCGAAAATATAAAAAAGGATTAAAAACGCAGCTATGTTTTGCTTTTCCAGGGAAAACCTTCCTAATAGAACTACTAGCTATTCCATGCGATGTCTTTATCTGTAAACACCGCTGCCCCCTGTGGACACAGAGGGTAAAACATGATCAGTGTTAGCTGCTTAGCTTCCCTGCAGTTTTTTTCCACCCTGTCTTACAAAGTGGAAGGAAAAATACAATTATAACATGCAAACTTTTAGCCGGTAAGCTTCCGAATATTGTTTTGTTGCTCTTCCACGGGAAGCAGAAACAAACAAACAAACAAACAAATAAAGTGAAATGCAGGGAATACTGAAGTGTAAATAACACTGAAGTGCAGGGAATACTGAAGTGTAAGGAATATTGAAGTGTAGGGAATATTGAAGTGTATGGAATACTGAAGTGCAGGGAAAACTGAAGTGTAGGGAATACTGAAGTGCAGGGAAAACTGAAGTGTAGGGAATACTGAAGTGTAAGGAATATTGAAGTGCAGGGAATACTGAAGTGTGTAAATAATACTGAAGTGCAGGGAACACTGAAGTGTAGGGAATATTGAAGCGTAGATAATACTAAAATAAAGGGAATACTGAAGTGCAGGGAATACTGAAGTGTAGGGAATACTGAAGTGTAAATAATACTGAAGTGTAGGGAATACTGAATTTTTTAACTAAAAAATTCTACAAATGGAAATACAGAAACAGACTCCTGCTGTAAATCAAAGCAGGATCGGAAGTTTTAGGAAGTTTTTAAAAAAATATCTGTGTACTCCTGGATGGTTCAAAGTCACACAAGATAAAAAAATCACACTGATATACAAAAAAAAGTTCAGTTTTGTTTTTTGTCACTATAGCAACCCTGCAGTCGTCCGTGCTCAAATTCACTGATGCTGATTTTATTGATTTACGTTAGTGTAGAACTACAGCTGTGCTTTTTGTGAATTCACTTCTTCATGTCCACTTGTTCTCTGCTCGGTGTATAACGTGCAGTAAGTTAGCAGTCTGTGCTGCAGTTTCAGTGAATTAATTAATTAAAGGATGTCCAGAAATGTGTGAGACGCCGGACGACTTCAGTGAGTGATAACGATAAGGAGAAATGAATCCTCGCTGCTCTGGAGTAAAAATTCAGCTGCAAACTGAAGCGTCATTTACGCCTCTGACGTACCTTTAGTGCTGCAGGTGAGGTGGAGCTCTGACTGTACGAACACACCTGACTCAACACGCACATTTACACACACATTTATACATTTATACACACACGTTTACACACACGTTTACACACACACACACACACATATACTCACACATACACATTTATACACACACATTTACACACACACACATTTATACACACATTTATACACATACATACACACATTTATACACACACACACACATTTACACTCACATTTACACACACACACACATTTATACACACATTTACACACACATCTATACATTTACACACACACACACACACACACACACACACGTTTATACATTTATACACACATCTATACATGCACTTTTAAAAGAGTAAAAGTCTTTTACTCTGTAGCTGGAAGATATTTGTGTGTGTGTGTGTGTGTGTGTGTGAGTGTGTGTGTGTGTGAGTGTGTGTGTGTTCTGTGCACTTTGAGGATTTTAAAACTGTGTTGTATGTTCCGTCTGTTTTGTCTTAAATCACTGCAGAGCTCAGAAGTAAGTCGCGTCTTATTATCACTTCTTATCTACTCATCTTCCTTCTCTTTCCGTCCGTATGCACCGATATCCAAACCGACATGATTCTGTTTGAAGCTGGATGCTCATTTACTGTAAACACTCAGTGGATTTACATGAAAAACAATGAAAAACAACAACAAAAACAAAATAAGTTTAAAAAAAAAAAAAGCATCTTCTCAGCTTCAAATCCATTTGAGTCCATCCATCCGGTCTGCACCTGATCTCCATCTGAATCTGCACTTAGCACGACGCTACACAATGCTATGCTATCAGCCTGACAAAAAAATTCCAATTACACTTCCACGAAAATAAACTTATCAAAATAAACGTTAAGCGTTGAGATCCTGCATTCACACACCGGCCCTCGCCTTTCATTTCTTCACCTGACTGTGTTTTTTTTTTGTTTTTGTTTTGTTTTTTTCATTTGCACGTGGTGTTAGCATGCTAAAGATGGCTGTTAGCTGTGATGCTGTGATGCCTGATTGATAGTAGCTAACTACAAGCTAGCTAGTCATATTTAAAGCATTATCTTATCAGGACATGAGCTAGCTACATATGTATAGCTAATCTAATCTACTCCAATACCACTAGCCAGCTAGATAATATATAAGCTAACTAGCTACTTATGTACCTCAGTATTGTATTGCTAGCTAGCCTGTATAATAGCAAGCTAAGTTAAATTAGGAAGCTTCGGTGAACAATTTGTTTTAATCATTAAAAGATAAACTTTAGTGTTTAGTTCACGTAACTTTAAGACATGAGTATCTTCATATTAGCTAGCTACATACTTACATACATCTAATCTATTCCAAGGATGCTAGCTGGCTAGTCATGTTTAAAACATATTAGCTAGTTGAAATGCTAACTAGCTCACTTACTAGCAAGCTAATGCTAGTTCGTTAGCTTTGATGAGATCATATTATGCTTCTGTTTTAATGATCAAAACAGTGTTTAGTTTATTTCACTTCAGGAGATGGATATCTTTGCATGAAGACTTTAGCTAGCTGGGTTAGCTGATGTGTTTGTTGCTAGCTAGGCAGGCTAACAGTTAGCTAATCGATGTATGAAATGTCTCTGAACATAGCTTTAGCTAGCGTCTCATCAGTGGATGTGAAATGCTAACACTCTAAAGAGATTTTTGGTGAGCTGAGAGACACTGAAGTCATCTGTAAATCGTTCACCTTCACGCTAAACAGTCACATAAACACCCGTAACACACAGAGTGTTTACTGATGAGCGTGTGTGTGTGTGTGTGTGTGTGAGTGTGTGTGTGTGTTCGGTGTCAGAGCAGTATGGAGGTTTGGGTGCAGAGACAAACAGAAGCAATTTTGGCCTTTCCCAAAATTGAGAGCTCATCTGAAAACAAAAAAAACACCATGTCTTCCTCATGAAAGAACTGAAAACGCTTCGGTTTTATTTCTCATTTAAACCATTTTGCCGATCGGTTCATCCACGTTCACTGGGAAATGATTTAATGTAAAAAAAAAAAAAAATCAGGAAATGTTTGTAATATTCCACGTTACATGATTACAGTAAGACACAAATATTTGAAATGATCTCATTCTATTGGTGGATTTTTGCATATTTCTAGTATTTATTTATAAAAAGACGCAACGATTCTAACCTAGAAACGTTTTTTTCTTCCTAACAGCTGGACTGCAGCGCTGTGCTAGCTCGTGTTGTGTTGAGTCTGAGCGATACGGCAGTGTGTGAACTTTACGCTAGCTTTGTAATGCTGTAAGGAAGCTATGTTCTGCCTGACGTATTTTAGCACGAGATATAAAACCTCACGTGTATTTAGCGGCATGTAAGACGTGTGTAAGTCTCCTCGAGACTGTTAGACGTTCTCTTTTTTTAGCCCGTGCTGTAAACACAGTGAAAACTTTCCCCGTGCCCTTTTCAAACACAAGTTTCCGGGTTTTGTTTGTCGTTTCCTCCAGAGGAAAAGTCTGCTGTTCGCTTTCCGCGCCTTCGATACGCATTGTGCCGAGGCTAATGAGGCTAATGCTAGCTCTTTTATCAGCAGCACGTCAGTCATCGCTACTGCAATCGTTTCCATTCGTTTTATTTTCTCTTCTTATCAGCTCATCAGTGTGTGTGATTAAAAGCAGTAGCGTGGCTTTTTATCAGAACCTTACGGGCATTGTTTTTTTATTATTATTATTATTTTTACAATAAACGAGCCTTGAGATGGCGGTCATTAACCTTTAAACACTGAAAGAGCACCGAGCATGTTTTCCATCGCTCGCCATGCATTGTTTCGGTCCTCGCAGGTGAAAAGTTCAAACCAAACATGCATGTGTTCTTTCAAGTTAGCATGCCGACTGCCATCGGAGCGCGAATGGCAGCTGATGGAGCTTTTAGCAGGTCGAGCGCTGAGGTAGCGGCATTCAGGCGTCCCGTTCTGATGAGCTTCCTGTTTATTTCAAATAGCAATCTGTTCGTATTTCCCCAACAGACAGTTTTAATAACACCGCTTATAAAGTCTCCTGAACGTGATGAAGTGGCAGCTTTTTAAGCTAACATTGCTAGCTCTTAGTGTTTCAGGGGGGAAACAATGCCATCTAGTGGCCAGTTCATTCTGCATCATTATTCAAAGCCCAGATTTTCCTGATCTCCTGATTGTTTTCTTCATTTTTCTGAATAAACACAGCTGATATTTCTGCATTAAAACAAATTTAAATCTGAAATCTTTTCACTAATAATGTAGTTTTCTAACAGCTCAGTAATAAATAAAAAAACAAAATGATTAATAATAATAATAATAAACTTATATATATATATATATATATTTTATAGCTTTTCATTCATAAAATGCAGTCCAAATTGCTTCTTCACAGAAATATAGGAAGTGTACATACATAATCAAATGAATATTAATATGAAATGAGAAACAAAAATATATATTATAATGTCCATCACTGACTTTACATAGCTAGCATGCTAAGTAGCGGTTAGCGGCTAGCAACGATTAGAAAATCATCATGTTTTGCTATGTAGCTAACCGACTAGCTGATTAGCCATGTCATCATATGAAGGTTTATGAATGGTTAGGTTAGATTAACTCAGATTTTCTTCTCTATATGTGTAATATATATATATATAATAGCTAACAAGTGTCTCTTAAGGCTGCTAGCAAGTGTTAGCAAGTTGCTAGCGGAAATTATTAGCATTTCCGCTAAGAAGCTGCCACTGTTTCAGTTCTGTTCTTTAAAATGTTTTATATATATATATATATATATATATATATATATATATATATATATATATATATATATATATAATAAAAAGAGTTTATAGTGG
>CM074923.1:415002-422502 GCA_037576815.1 Pangasius larnaudii | reverse complement strand
CTCTCTCCCTCTCTCCCTCATCCCTCTCTCCCTCATCCCTCTCTCCCTCTCTCCCTCATCCCTCTCTCCCTCTCTCCCTCATCCCTCTCTCCCTCACTCCTTCATCCCTCATCCCTCTCTCCCTCATCCCTCTCTCCCTCACTCCTTCATCCCTCATCCCTCTCTCCCTCATCCCTCTCTCCCTCTCTCCCTCACTCCCTCATCCCTCTCTCCCTCACTCCCTCTCTCCCTCACTCCCTCATCCCTCTCTCCCTCACTCCTTCATCCCTCACTCCCTCATCCCTCACTCCCTCATCCCTCACTCCTTCATCCCTCATCCCTCTCTCCCTCATCCCTCTCTCCCTCACTCCTTCATCCCTCACTCCCTCACTCCTTCATCCCTCACTCCCTCACTCCCTCATCCCTCACTCCTTCATCCCTCATCCCTCTCTCCCTCACTCCCTCATCCCTCTCTCCCTCACTCCTTCATCCCTCACTCCCTCATCCCTCTCTCCTTCATCCCTCACTCATCCCTCCCTCATCCCTCACTCCTTCATCCCTCATCCCTCTCTCCCTCACTCCTTCATCCCTCACTTCCTCATCCCTCACTTCCTCATCCCTCACTCATCCCTCCCTCATCCCTCATCACTCCTTCATCCGTCTCTCTGCATCACTTCCTCTGAACTTTTACTCCTCTCGCTCCGGACACGTTTCACTCAGACGCCCCGAGTTTAACACGTGGCCTTTAACACAGAAACAGTTTAATATAATAATAATTCAGAAATTGGTTCATTTAATCATCATGACATTAATACACCTTTTTATTTTCTGTTTTCTTTTCCTTTTTATTTTTTCCTTTTCCATTTCCGTTTTCTTCTCATTTCAGGAATAATCAATAAAAGCAAAATAAAAGACTGAAACTAAAGTAAAAGGAAATTAAAAACAAAAAAAGCAGAATATAAAACGTGAATTATTATTAAATATATTTACAAGCTGCTTCATTCAATGATATTTAATTTATTGCAGAATTTTGCTTCACACTTTACGTTTTAACTAATTATTATTATTTATATTTACAGTTTTACTAAAGGCTTTTAAAATGTTGTGAAAAAAGTTAACTTATTAATTAATTTAATTCATTTTAAAAAGAGAGAATGAAAATGGAAAAATAAATAAATTTCTTCTTTTCATTCTTCTCTCTCTCTCATGACCGACTTTAATACTCCATAAAAAATTCTATTCTATTTATTTATTTATTTATTTATTTATTTATAAAGCGCTTTTAAAAAAGTTTCTAATAATAATTCTCCTCCGATGAGGCCAGTAAGGGGCGGAGCTTCAGTTA
Source organism: Pangasius larnaudii (assembly GCA_037576815.1). Lineage (NCBI taxonomy): Eukaryota > Metazoa > Chordata > Actinopteri > Siluriformes > Pangasiidae > Pangasius > Pangasius larnaudii. Next base: position 421,178 of record CM074923.1, on the reverse strand, counting down.
CATTTACTTACACAATCACAAACTTGGTCATGTGACTTCACTACTCGTCTTTCGTTTCCACTTCTTTAGCTCTGCTTGGTGTTTATCATAAAACATTGTTATGAAATGATTAAAAGTTCAGAAGCTAACGTTTGGCAGTTAAGTCGTTAGCATGGTTAGCGCTGAGGTTAGCTAGCGCTACGTAAAGCGGTGTGATGATGTCACTGTGCTTTAACGCTGTGTTTCAGGTTTGGAGGAACTGAACCGCATCGTCCCCGAAGCCTTCCTGCCGTTCTTCATCAAAACCGTCGGCCATTTTTCCAAACACCTCGTGAGGAACGGCGCGGACGCAGCGGCGCGATTCCAAAAGAGGAGCTTCTGTAAAGCCATCGAGTCCAAAAGCGTGCGGCATTTCGTTAAGAAGTTCGTTCAGACGCAGATGTTCGACCTGTTTATCCAGGAAGTGGAGCAGAGACCCGCCTCCCAGATAGGTGACGCCCACTGCACTGCACAGACACGCCCACTGCACTGCACAGACACGCCCACTGCACTGCACAGACACGCCCACTGCACTGACTACTACACAATTGGACACGCCCACAGCACTCCAAGACACGCCCGCTGTACTACAAGACACACCCACTGCACAGACTACTACACAATTGGACACGCCCACAGCACATGAAGACATGCTTACTACACAGACACGCCCTCTGCACTCCGACACACCCACTGCATAGACTACTACACAATTGGACACGCCCACTGCACTACGAGACACGCCCACTGCACAGACATGCTTACTACACATTTGGACACGCCCACTTTTTGAATTAGATTATTACGCTTTTATTCAGTACTTTACTGGCGCTGTGGCTCTTTCTGTCCTGCAGGTTTTTTTGAGCAGAAGATCTCGGAGTATCACAGGAAGATGCGAGAGAAAGCGAAGAAACACTAGAACTTTATAAACATGTATAAAATAAACAGAAGCTGGATGTGAAATAATTCTTCAGAATGTAGATAGAAAAATGAGCTTTATTTATCTGTTAGTAAGTTTATTGTAAATCGGGGGACGTGCGTGTGTGTGTTAGTGTGTGTGTGTGTGTTAGTGTGTGTGTGTGTTAGTGTGTGTGTGTTAGTGTGCGTGTGTTAGTGTGCGCGCGTGTGTGTATGTGTGTTAGTGTGTTAGTGTGCGCGCGTGTGTGTATGTGTGTGTGTGTGTTAGTGTTAGTGTTAGTGTGTTAGTGTGCGTGTGTTAGTGTGCGTGTGTTAGTGTGCGTGCGTGTGTGTATGTGTGTTAGTGTGTGTGTGTGTGTGTGTGTGAAGATGATATGTTTTAGTTTTAGATTTTGGTTTTAATTGTTTTAAATCGATAGCGAGTGGTTTATAAAAACTGAGCCAGAATTGAAATAAAAACTTTACTTTTAAATGTGGCGTAGTTTTTATTTTTACCGACTGTTTTTTTTTAAAGCTGTGAATAATAAATAATAAATAATAAATAATAAATAACGAATAATGAATAATAAATAATGCAGCTTTAATGGTTTCCACTTGAAAGGAACATTTTGGTGAAAAATTACATTTACAGATTAAAAAAAAAACGATGCTGCAGTAATGACACCGTCCACTGGGGGTCAGCACACACACTTTACACACCACTGATCAGGCAGTCACAGCTGTGTGTGTGTGTGTGTGTGTGTGTGTGTGTGTGTGTGTGTGTGTTAGTGTATGTTTGTGTGTGTGTGTGTGTGTGTGTGTATTAGTGTGTATTATTGTGTGTATACACACACCTGACCCATGCGGCTCAGTTCTCTTGGTAGCTCCATGATGAAGCTCTGAGTTTCAGTCTCTGTTTGTCGGCTCTCGGCTTTTTCTCTCCGCCGTGATTCCTGACGTCAGCACACAAAGTAACGACAAAATAAACGACAAAACCTACAAAAACACACAACCAGGAGTTTATAAAAATGTTTATAAACATGATATACACTAATTACATTTTACACCATCACAGGATCTCTGTTTAATAAATGGAAATTAAACTGAAATTTAATTTTAATGTAGAAGCTCGAAGATTTTTAGGATTTAATCTGCGTGAGTTTGTGGCTTCAGTTTCACTGCTTCAGCCGCGCCATTCTGCTGTAAAACACCAAAAACAGGACAAAAATTAAACTATACTGCAGCATAGGGGGCGCTGAAGTGTAAACATTCTGCAGAATAAAAATATCTGAGACTTTAAAGTGATTTAAATTGATATTTTTGTATAATTAATGTTTACTTTGATGCTCTTTAAGTTTAAGGGAGAAAATTAAAATCTGCAAAATAATTCTATATATTAATTTTAAAATGTTTACAAATTGAACATTTCTACAATGCTACAAAATAAAAAGTCCAAAATTATTTATTATTATTTAAGAATTTATCATTTATAATTTATAGTATATTAATAATAATCATTACATCACATATAACCTTAAATAAATAGAATTCAATAATAGATATATAAAGAAATTCTTTAAAATAAATATTTAAAAAGTAATAATTTTTTTATTATTATTATAATCTTAGCACTGAAAAAAAGAGTTTATGATATTATTATGGATCTCATGTTAATTTAATTACACATTATTTATTAGTAATCACCACAACAACAACAACAACAACAATAATAATAATAACAATAATAATAATAATAACAATAATAATAATAATGACAATAACAGATATATTATAAATAAGTAAACACAAATATAAGCAAGTGCAGAAATCTTTATGAAATTATGGACATATCAAATTTCAGATGATTTTATAATATTTTAATATTACATGAATAATTATCACAAATGTATCACTTTTACCATTAATACTTGTTTTTTATTATATTGTGTTGATAGATAAATAAATAAATAAATAAATCCTACGGATAAATATTAGTAATTAATTTTATTGATTATTTTCTCGGGTGTAAGCCGGTGGCTGTGGAGCAGCAGTGAGGGGGATGATGTTATGGACGTCTCACCTTCAGGCAGATCTTCAGGTTCTTGGTTGGTTCTGTGAGGAACAGCAGACACTCCACCTTCATCCTCACTGCGCTTTACACCTGCAGAAACACACCAGCAGCTTTCACTGAGGGCTTTAATGCGAGAGCCTCGGTGTGAAGAAACAGACGCTGGTGTGAAGAATCAGACGCTGGTGTGAAGAAACAGACGCTGGTGTGAAGAATCAGACGCTGGTGTGAAGAAACAGACGCTGGTGTGAAGAATCAGACGCTGGTGTGAAGAATCAGACGCTGGTGTGAAGAAACAGACGCTGGTGTGAAGAAACAGACGCTGGTGTGAAGAATCAGACGCTGGTGTGAAGAATCAGACGCTGGTGTGAAGAAACAGACGCTGGTGTGAAGAAACAGACGCTGGTGTGAAGAAACAGACGCTGGTGTGAAGAATCAGACGCTGGTCTGCATCCGTGTGTCTTCCTCGCACCTGAAGGGTTCAGTGACGTCACGGACGTGCAGTAAAAACCAGCTCGGCTTTAGATCCTGAGCCACTGACAGCTGAAACAAGCGGCTTAATAACTGAAGGACTGAACTTTATAAATTAAATAAGTAATATTTTAATATTATTATTATTATATAATATAATATAAAACTATAATATTAAAACTGTCACGTGATGCAGCAGCGTTATTAGAAACGGCAGTAAAAATAAAGAATTAAATGTATTTATTATAAATGAAAGTAATGAAGGAAAAGAGGTTCGGAGTCTCACCTGAGTGATGAAGGTGTGTGTTTACAGGCTGTGTGCACGCGCGCTGGCGCGCTCCCGAGACACCACCGCGCGCAACATGTTTACTCAAATAATTTGTTTATTTTTGTCATCATGATATCATGACATCATCATGTTAAACCCAATTCATTATGTATGATTATAATTCTTATTCAGTCATTAACCTCGGCATTTTTGGAAGCGATGACGTCATCACTGACCTCCATCATGTTTATAATTAAGCACAGTCTGAATTTCTGTAGTAACGCAGTAAAGATTTCTTACTGCACTTTATCATGATTAAAAATCCGTCTGAAACTCAAAGCTTCATTCGCACTGATTTGTTCCGAATGTTTTTAAATGCCTTCTGGTCACTTCGACACGCGCTCGGGTTTTTCCGTCACTTTTCCGAAAGAAGCCGAAACACAAGCTGCAGCGCTGCTGCACTCCGCTAGATGGCGACATTTACAACAAGATTGAAATAAAAGCTTTGAAAGCAAAGTCAAGTGTAATGACCAAAAATATCATATAAACAAACAACAAAATAGACGTAAATCATTAAATAGATTACATACAGGGTGTGAAATAAGCTCATAAAAATATAAATATAATATATAAATAATCATAAATATACATTAACCCTATGACTTATGGATCAGCCTGTAGGTTATATTATGATGTACTGATTGTTATAAAGAATTCCAGAGTTGTGCATTTTAACAACCTGCACTTTTATCTTTCATATTATTTATTATTATTATATTACACATTTAACATAATTTGGTGGAATTTGGTGCACTTTAGAGTGTTAATAATAATCAAATTTAATAATCAGTAAACATTATATGGTAAATGATTAACATTGTAATTGTTACTATTTTTAAATTATTATTATACTAATATACTATGAATATTAAACATTAGTAATTATTAGTATAATTATTAGTACTTACTCTATTAAAAGACATTTCTGTGTGGATGGCGGACGAACACGTTAAATACAAACTCAGTTTATTCATAAAGATACAAAAAGCAAAAATCATTTTCTTTAACAGAAACGTGTCATTATTAAGGAAAAAACAACCCCAAAAAATAAACACAAACTCACAGATGCCCTTTATGATGAATTATTATTATTATTATTATTATTATTATTATTATTATTATTATTATTATTATTATTTTGTACAAAAATAAAAATACACAGGAATAAATCTTGAAGTCTAACAGGAAAATAAAAACACACGTGTGATCTGGTGTCATGATCAATAATCAGAAACACAGGGCTGTGAGGAGGAGGATGAGGATGATGATGATGATGATGATGATGATGATGATTAATCTGATCTCTTCAGTTACAATTACAAAAAATAAACAGATTTCATCAATATCGATGATTTAACAGCACGTATCTACATAAGAGTTGCATAGTGGCACATTTGTTCAGAAAAATAATAATAATAAAAAAACACAACTTACCTTAAAAACAAGTAAGAGACAAAATAATCAGTGATTAATTCTGGACATTACTGTAATTTTCAGGAGTGTGAAACACATGCGCCTAATTTCTGTCTCCTTAAAAAAAAAATCAGTATATACACATCGTTTAATGCAGAAATCACATTAATGCAGTGAGATTTATTCATTTATACAACAATTATCAAAGATCACAGAAGATGATGCTCTGAAAAAAGGCTTTTATATAAAAATCACACTGTTTTTGTTGTTTGAAATGAAACTGCAAATACAAGATAATGAAATGAACTGAAATAAAATACGCAATCTGAGTACATCGCTTGAACCATAAACAAATAAAAATATATATATTTTTTCATTTTTACTCTTTCAGTGGCGTCTGAAGTGAATTCTCTCGGCTCAGAGGAATGCGGTTCAGCCTCCAAAAAGCCAAATGAATAACTGCATAATGTGGTATAATAATAAGTAAAATAAGGAGATTAGAACATTAAGCAAAAGCAAACAAACAAACAAACAAAACAAAAATCAGCACCACCAAAAAAAAAAAAAAACACAACTTGAAAGTTTAATCAACACGTCACTCATCAGAAAAAGACTTTCCATGTGGATTAAATCACGGAGTCATCACCACATCCAGGAACTGTCTCCGTGTGTGTGTGTGTGTGTGTGTGTGTGAGAGTGTGTGTGTGTGTTACAGTAAAAGACTGAGTGACAGTGTGGTGTGATGAAATGGAGTCACTGTGTGTTGATTATTTTCCTATAACAGCACGTCCCCAACTGTTTTAATCCTCTTTTACCACAGCAATTTAACAAGGATTACAATTTTTAAAAAGCAATATGTCATGCTTTTTATCCGTTTATAGTTACATTTAATGTGAAACGAGTAAGTGCCTGTTGTCGCTTACGTTACAGCAGCTATAAACACTCGTTCCCTCACCAGCGTCTCTTTATTCTCTCTCTTCA
>CM074923.1:411978-414902 GCA_037576815.1 Pangasius larnaudii | reverse complement strand
AGACTGCAATCTGTGTGTGTGTGTGTGTGTGTGTGTGTGTGTGTGTGTGTGAGAGAGAGAGAGAGAGAGAGAGAGAGGGAGAGGGAGAGATCAGTACCTGGAATATTCTGTCAGTGGAGCCCAGTTAATGCCTTCTGGAAAACAGAACAGTGTGATGGCCTTCAGCGTCTTCTCCTCTTCCTCCTTCTGAAAACGCACCATACCATCCCTCTGAGAGAGAAAGAGAGAGAGAAGTGTGAGAAGTGTGTGTGTGTGTGTGTGTGTGTGTGTGTGTGTGTGTGTGTGTGTGTGTGTGTGTGTGTTCGGGTCTCACCTTGGGGAACTGGTACGATATTTGGGGCTCGTACGTGCCGGTTTTGTTTTTTTTAAGGCTGACGACCACCAGGTACTCGAAGAAAAACTGCCCGCTGGCGTAGCGCGGTTCTCTCTGCTGTTCATCCACAGGAACCGGTTCTGGGCTCAGCAGAGATTCCGGTTCTTTAACACTTCCTGAGGAGAACCATTAGCCTTTAGCAATATGAATCTGTTCTTAGATTAGTTTCATTAATCAGAGTCTAATGTCACCCTGCTATCTCTCAGCGAAATCTCTGATGGATTCCATCAGATTTCCTGAAGGAATTTTCAGGAAGTGATTAAACACCACCAGAACCCGCCCTCAGGAACCACTGGGAACAACCCATTCCATTAAACCTCCATTACAGACCACCGCTAGTGATTTGTTCAGCTGGAACATTTTCAAACCTCTCGCTTAAATAAATTTAGCAGAATAAAGTAAATAAGGAAGTAACACAAACACGAAAAACGATTGAATAAACACATAAACATGCAAATGAACTGCATGAACTGAAACACAAAAAACGTTTGAGATGAGTCCTAGCTTTAGCTTACTGCTGGTTGCTATGGTTTCACTGGTAGCTGACTAGTTAGTTTATTCACATGACTGTTTTTCACACCGATTAGTGCGTTATTTAATTTGTGTTTAACTTGTTAGCGTTAGAAGCGATACACAGCTACTACTGTTGCTCATCGGAACTACAAAAAAACGCTGGACAGGCCACGCCCACAAGAGACTTGTCACTTTCTGGTGTGAACGCAAAATTATTTTTATTAACAATTTAAATGTTAATATAAAGTTAATATAAAGTTAAGCTAAGAAGCTAGTGGACAATCATGAATAAATAACTGTAACATGATGCTAGGAGTGATGCTAGCTAAGAAGAAAGTTAGTCATATCCATAGGCTTTGTTGGATTTAGCTAGCTAACCGTGTCACCATGACAACAACGTCTGGGAACGAAAACTAAGAAGTTAGCGAGTGCCGATGTGTGTTATATACACAAAGCTAATCAGCTACATAAACAGCTGAAGTCTGTTAATAAGAACACTGTAAAATGTTAGCGCGCACACACACACACACACACACACACACACACACACACACACACACACACACACAGTAGGTGGGGGAGGGGGAGTTTTCTCTGCAGCAGCCTAAAGCCATGAGCAGAAAGCAGGTCAGGACAAAAGCCCAGCTTACAAAGACGTTCTCCGTTCACCCGAACGTCTCCATGGCAACGCCGAACACGTCACAGAACAAACGTTCGGCTGATCTTTCACACACTGCGTAGAACTTAAATCCGGACGGTGTGAAGAGAACCGGGTTCTCCTCAGCGAGGCACATGGACCAGACGGAACGCCGAGTGCGTTTGCGTTTTTAAACATGACGCCACACGCGGTCGCGTTCGTCAATCCGTTACTGTGACGTGGATAAAAATATCAGAATGTAAAAAAAAAATGTTAAGGTAATTTCGCGTAAAAGAATCTTTTACACAGCTGTGACGAAACATCAGTACAGCAACGTACCGTGATAAAGAGAATGAAAATAATCACACCGTTACTTTGATTAATTACGTTATGTTTATGATGCAATAACAGGTGACGCGTCGTGGTTGCTATGGTTACTTCCACCATCATTCCTTTTCACTAGTCTCCTCTGCAGGACGCTTTGACTTCGCGTCAGAGGAAGTGGAGAGGAGCGTTTGTGCGACTGATTGTTAATCCCACTCCTGCTCCTGGAGGAACTCCTCCCGCAGTAATCTCCGCTGTCCTTTAAAGCTAAACGACATGGAGGTAAAACCCTCGTACGGCAGCAGAGCCAATCCCCCGCTGCGTGTGTGTCAGAGCCGCGGGTTGCACATCGCCAAGTCTTTTCATAACCTTCTCGCATTTCATAACTTTCTCTTCTCTTCTCTCTTTTACTTTATCTTACCTTACAATGTTTACCTTATTAATATTACTTTTATTTCTTGTATTTTACTGTTATTACTAAGCACCAGAACACCGAGACTAATTCCCTGTCCATGTAAAGCCACGGTACTTAGCATTCACTGGGTTTCACTTATCAACCAGATTTACTCTCACAGTAAAACGTTCGATCGCGCGATACGGCATTCATGAAAATCTGATCATTTTAGTAAAAATGTAGAAGAAATGTAAAATATGAAAAAATAAAGAAAGCAGGCCAAGAAAAATTCAAAGCAAATAAATTAAGACGAATAAGGACCAGTCATTTAAATGCTGCTGTATAAAAGGAGGACGCGCTGTTTTCATTTCAAACCGTTTTCTTTTCAGATCCTTAATTCATTGAATCTAATTCCACTTTTCTGTAACTCAGCTCCAGATTTTGGTCTTTCAGATGCTATTAATAAGTTATCAAAACAATACATTATCAAAACAATACATTATCAAAACAATACATTATCAAAACAATACATCATCAAACAGTTTCCACCTCTAAGAAAGTCTGTTTACCTTTCGCACATTATTTCACCTGTGTGAGTTTTGCCTTTTATGGAGTTTTGTGGGCGTCACCAAATGCAAATGAGCTGTGCACATGCTGGTAATTTCCTGGTGACTGGCGTTTGT
>CM074923.1:399478-409478 GCA_037576815.1 Pangasius larnaudii | reverse complement strand
CACAGCCTGGTTATAACGAACGCCTCTGTGTGATGTCACTCGGCTCACACATGATTTCATACATTTGGCTCAGACGTGTTAGGATTTTTTACAGCACTTCTCCGCTAATCTGTTTGACTAACCTTAATGCTGAAGTAAATAGTGTGTGTAAATAAAGTGGTGGTTGTCACGGTAACGTTATATTTTGTTAAATAAATCAATGATGACATAAATCGAGACTCTAATACTGAAATCCCACTTCCTGTGTTGACAGGAAGTTCCGTTCAGATCCGTGGGCCGGCCTGCGTACACACTGAACATGTAGGATCATTACAGATATTAACTCAGACAACCCAGAAACTCCACAGTCCAGGTCAGAACAGCCTCCTGATTGGTTAATAAAGCTGGACCAGAACATGCTCAAATGTTTAGCGCAGTAATCTCTATCAAGATGTAAAAACAATCTAGCAGAAATGTTCTTTATTAAAAATCACTTATGGCTGCTTTAAGGGTAGCACGCATGACCTTATAGTAGAACTGTGGCTTCTAGTTAGGACTTAAAGCTTTAAAATGTTCATCATTTGTTAAAATCTAGTAAATATTTACATTGCTAGATCTAGAAATTAAAGCCAATTTCCTAAAGTATATGAAATGAATTTAATGAATTTTGTATTTTAAAAAAGGGACATTTTAGAGATCTAGTAAGTCTTGACCCACGTGCCTGTAGAGATGATGCGTACCTGTAATTAATTACAATTAAAATGTAAAAACTAGTTAGAACTGACCCCAGTGTCCCCTACAGTGTGTCTACAGTGTACTGTATAATATAATCCAGCCATAATAAATAGTCTTCATGAGTAATGAAGTGTTATTAAGCCTTATAGTTAAACTCTGGGGAATCTTCCAGTCTCAGGAAGCTTATAGCTGCTTTAAGTGGGTGAATACCGCAGCAGTGTGGCTGTGGGAGAGGAGCTGAAGGCTGAATACTCACTGAGCCGGTGTTTATTCTCTCCTTTCTTCCCCTTCGCACTTCTCACTTTCGGTAATGCAAATCCGTTCATTTTCTTTTTTAGTTTTTTTCCACGGGGATGAAATGTCCAGAATCCTGCTGAGTCTCAGCCTGAGCTGGAGAAGTCCTCCATCAGAACTCCGTTAAATCTCACTGGGTTTCTCTGCAAACTTCACTTTTATAAACGGCTAGAAAATGAACGCGAAAGCCACAGCACGCTCTCACACTGAATCACTCCACTGAGCCGACTCTTCACTCGACACTGAATCAGTGAATCGGACGCGCGTTTGCTTCACGGGAATAAACAGCAGCCAGAGCGGTGTGTTGGGTGTTTAAGTGTAATGCAGGCCAGCAGCCAGGACTTGTGGTTTTTGTAGTTTTCTTTCTTTCTTTTTTTTTTTGTTTTGTTTTGTACTGAAACTGAAAGCTAATGTAGCAGTGGAAGCTTCTAGAAACCTCCAGTTTAGCAAATTCAAGCAAATAAACTGTTATAATACTACAGTGTATTAGCATAAAAATCACTTTAAACTTGTGCCACACCTCCTAACTAACTCCTACCCTAATCCCACCAATAAAGCAACATTAAACTGATAAAGATTAATGATAATTCTGCGAGTACAGACAGCTCTGTCCTGATTTAATGTTAGCCTCGACCCTGATGTACCTGTGTTTATCAATCAGCGCAGGTAGCTAAAAGCTAACGTTAGCTCATGTTAAGTGAGTAAATCCAAGTTTGCTTCTTAATAATGATAACAACACTTTAACGCCTAGCTTGCTCATAAGTATATGCGAATACAAAATCAGCATCAAGGCTTTCACAATTATTCATGAATTTCCCAAAACCTGTGCAATGCAATGATGTACAGGTGCATTGTGGGTAACGCTGCTTTACCTTTAGCTCTCTCTGATTCTCTGTCAGAGGAGACATTTTGTTTCCCTCCTTCAGCAGCGCCACCATCTTCAGAGACGCTGGACAGTTCTGTTCAGACAGAGAGAGAGAAAAATAAACATAAAAACATGAAATTAATCTACAGATATTAGCATGTTCTACCGTTTCTCTTTATTAGCTTGACTAGCTTTAGGTTTCTCTGTCTTCCTGTTTGCGTGTCACTATTTTAGCATATAGCCTTCGTTTTTATCTCCTGTATCTCATCTCGCATTGTGGTCCCTGCTCTCACCACACCTTTAACACCTCTCAGTTACACGGTAACTAGCCAATTCCTGCTAATTTGTAAGTAATGGAATATATATTTTTCCGTTTATTTCCGTCTGGTGATACCGTGTGAGCAGTGGAGTTAATCATGTGGGTGATTTCAGACAATGGAACGGTGTCTATGATTTCAGGGTGGATCTCCTCAGCGGTCGGCACAACACTCACGCTGTCTGCGATCCTCCCTGAGAGAGGAAAAGAGTCTCCCTCTCCTCTGAAACGCATTTGTGTCCTCTGAAGTAGTTTTATCTGCATAAAATAGATCAGAAATGATCAATTCAGTGGAGTTGCAGGTTCTGATGATCCAGCATTGCATTTTCACTTTTTGCTAATTTCCTGACTAACGTGTGAGAGAAGTGTGCTTGGAGTACTCACTCTTCAGACGCAAAGAGGAGAACCCCCAGCTCTGTCGGGACATCACACTCCTCTCTCTGCTGAGAAACACCACCACAGTCATTAAACCACACATATGATAAATACATACAGTATGCTGAGTTATATATTAATGTCCCAGTAACCATAGTGACACCGTGCTAACAAGCACGAGAAACTTTACATCGTCCTTTTCTCTGATCCAAAGTCAACTCAGAGACTCATTAGTAAATATTTGCTTTGCTTTCAACTCTTTGTTCAAACAGCAGGCACATTAACTAGCACTGAGACTTTGCTTAAACAAATACTACCAACCAAACCTTAACAATAATCAACTCCTCCCTTAGCTTTGCCATTCCTAAATCCTTTAAACAGGTAAAAACCCCACCTTGTCCCGTCAGCCGTCTAACTATAGGCCAATATCAAACCTCCAAAGTCCTATAAAATGTTGTAGTTCAGCAGTTAAGCTCATACTTGTATAGGAATAACACATATTCAAAAGTAAAGTTTGGTGTTCCACAAGGCTCTATTCTGGGCTTGCTGCTTTTTATGCTTCCTCTGGGTAAACATTGTATTAGCTTCCAATTAGCCAATACAGCTTCCATGATATTAGCTGTGTGTTTCAGCAAAGCCAGCTGACAGACAGCAACTTAATACGGCTGAGGAATATGGAAAAAGATTAGACACTGGACGCTGAGTAAGTTAGTTAAATACTTAATTCCAAGAAGACAGACCTTGTACAATAGCGAAGTATCTCATATAAACTGATTCAGACTCATATAGACTGATTCAGACTCATATAGACTGATTCAGATTCCTATAGACTGATTCAGACTCATATAGACTGATTCAGATTCCTATAGACTGATTCAGACTCATATAGACTGATTCAGACTCATATAGACTGATTCAGACACCTATAGACTGTTTCTCCTTCTGACTGTGATATTGCTGATGCTGAAGTTCCACTCCTTGTGCATTTCCTGTGTTGCTGCAGTGTGTGTTCAGTGTGTTCATTGGGTGTTAGCTGTGTTTTAGTAAAACTTTGTCACCTTTATGAACCTTCTGCTGAAGGCCATCACAGATACCTGATACTGTAGTGCAACAGTGATTTTACTTTCATGTAAATAGATTTATGTGTCAGTTGGTAGTGGTGTGTGTGTGTGTGTGTGTGTGTGTGTGTGTGTGTGTGTGTGTATGTGTGTGTATTTGTGCATTTTCTGATGTCTCATGTGCATCCTGAACTTGCTGAAGGAGCAAAAATGACCACAAAGAGAAATCACTATGACTACATTCCAATAACGTCCAAAACAGTGTGCTCTTGTTAAAAATCTGATGTTTGCGGACTAGAACCCATAATCGGTCGAACATAATTTCTGATAAAGGATCGAAACCCTGAACTTTCTCACACAACATCCTCCACAAATGGAGCAGCAGTTACAGGAAGTCTGAGGGGTTAGAATTTGGTTGGTTTTATAGAGCAAACAACAATCCATGCATTAAACCCAGTCAACCACATCTGTCTCTGTCTGTGTGTGTGTGTGTGTGTGTGTGTGTGTGTGTGTGTGTGTGTGAACTCTTATATAGACATTGTGCCCAAAGCCCCATTCTGTTTTTTTATTAATGCATTTGCATGTATTCTTATATCAGAAGCATATAGTCAAAGCAACTTAACAACGGATACAGAACTCAGACCGCTGTGTCGAGTGGAGAGCTAAAGTTCCTGCTCGAGGACTCCAACAGCTGATTTCTGGTAACCTTTCTCCTCTGAGATTATGCCAGTGTTGTTTGAGAGAACTAGAGAAACTTTTAAAGAAGTACAGCACATATCTATAGGTTTAAGCATCAGACCACTACACCATGTGGAAGATTAACAATGACTTATAAAATCTCCGGAGGATTTGAGAACCTCATTTACTGTCCAGATCCTCGTCCTCACACCATGACATAAAGCCTATAATATTTATTTTAGCTTTTCCCCCCAATAATTTTCCAAACCATTCCAAATAAAAACAGACTACTTTCTATTTTCGACTATATAATTCAGTTTATAAATCAGTCTGTGAGCCTGAATCAAGCTATGAGAAACTGAATCAATTTATAGGAGTCTAGGTGCGTAAACGAATCTGAATCAATCTACAGGAATCTGAATCAGTCTATAAGAATCTAAATGTATGAGTAAGAATCAGTTTACGAGTCTGAATGAATCCATATGAATGTAAAGAAGGTAACAGATTTAAAAAAAAAAAAAAATAACAGTGTCTACAGATCATCATCTTTTGTGTGCAGGAGGACACACTTCCATCAAACACACACACACACACACACACACACACACACACACACACACACACACGCATATGTGCGGTTCACCAGCTTTGGACCATACCAGCATGACTTCTGCTCTACAGAAACAGAAAACCAAAAAGCCCGAAGCGGCGTGATGAACAGGGGGAGAGTTCACTTTATTTACCTTCACCAGAAAACAAACTGACATGACTGCAGCTTGATGACAGGATCATGATGTCGCTTGGATGTAGGTTTTATTGACTTCATCTACTTAAAGCATCACCTGTCACAAAAATATTCCATTCTTTATGCTGCAGGGTGGTGTTTAATATCCCACCTGAATTTACTCACCCAGATGTTAAGGCTTCGTACTGATGAACTGCTAATGTGGCCACAGACACTCAGCTCTTCTCTATTCATGTTTGATTTGTCCATAAGGAGTTAAACGGTTCATTAAAATGATAATATTCGTATTTGTAAACAGAGTTACGGACATGCGTTTATTTGAAGCAAAGTGTGTGATTGTGAAGAGACGAAGGATTTGATTTAGAAGAAATGAGATCCAGCTGTGAGGTGACATCTCCCTCTTGTGTGTGAAGAATAAACCACAGATCCTTAAGATGTGAGAGATTAAAGGGTATTTAAGGGTGGTACACATTGTGGTGTGTGTGTGTGTGTGTGTGTGTTACAGTAAAATACTGAGTGAGTGTGTGATGTGATGAAGTATTAGAACAAGTGCATTGATATAAACCTGTGATTTGCAGCTGCACTATTATCAGAGCTGCTGTTATAGAAAATTAATCAACACCTTCTGACCAATCAGAGTCCAGATTTCATCAGCGCTGTGGTGTGAAGGTGTTTAATCCTCTTCTGAGTTGCAGTATTTGGCCGTGGAGTTGATGGTGGAGTTGATGGTGATGAGCACTGTGCACTCTCTTTGCTGAGAGAATTCAACCGCTTTAGGAATGACCTTTGACCCTGAGCCTAAGTAACCTGACCCTAAAGGGTTAAACTGTATATTTATTGCTGTGTTTTGGTGCAGGACGTGAAGATCTGGGTTTATGTGGTTTATATATAGCTGGCTGTGTTCCCTATGGAGCTGATCTCTGACCTGCAGAACATTTTCCTGTTAGAGCAGAGAAACACACTGCTGTGGGAATCGTTAAAGGATTCATCTCTAGCAGTTTGTTAAAACACGAACCGACTCAATCCAGAACTGACAGAACCGGGGTTCTAGAGATGACAGGACACTGACGATGACGAGGGTAAAAGAAACTGAATCACCGTTACAGCGTGTGTGACATGCTACTTAAAACCCTGCGTCATAAGACTGGCATAACCCTGTCATAAACATGTCACGATGCCGAGGTGGCTGTTTGTTGTTCTAGCAAAAATTAGCATGTGATTTAAGCTAGAATCAAACATAACAGTTATAATGACACTCACTGATAAAGAGTCGAAGTCTAAAAGTTTTTGTTTAGTTTTTCTTCAGGAGAAGTGTCTGAGCTGGACCACCAGCTTTGAACACAAACACTCTGAAAATAACCAGGAATAAAAAAATGCGGAGTGAAGACAGAAATACCGCTAACATGATGATATCTGAGTGAGAAGATTTTGTGACTGTTGAAATAAATCTAACACTAGTCTCGTATATCACCTATATATTACTGCTCGAATAGAGCTGGGTATAATTCTCACGTTATCACTGGATTAATTTAACAAAATGGCTTCCACACTCATTATTCAGCAGCACATAGAATAGCACTTGATCCAGCGCAGCCTATTATTTTACATTTTATTTAATTTTTTTAAAATATTGTGCAAATTAACGAAGCCACGAGACACTGAATGGAGGTGATGAAATCTTATGTGTGTGTGAGTGAGATGTAGGAGATTTTATCATGCTTTGAATTCACTATTTTATTTTGTTGAATTAAATAATGCTAGTGTTTGTGTTAATTGTTAATTCAATGCGGGCTGCTGTAAAGAAACAAGCCCATGGATTGAAGGATAATTAAATCCTGTATGTGTAAAGCACATTTTGTAAGAAGGAGAAGAGTAAAAAGTTAGTGTGGAGTGTGGACGAGTGGTTTCAGAGCCGACTCGCTGCTGAAAACACAGCCTGCGTGCGGTATTATTACTGAGTGCAGTTATTATTAGTGTGTGGTGTTAAGAGAGTGTTATTTATAGAGGCCGGTGTGTAATCAGAGAGAAATCTGAGCTTTTTACACAACTTCACACTCAACCTGTTCACACTCGCCCTAAATCCTAAACCTCCCCTTATCTTATCAGGAATTAAACCCAGAATTATTTCTGATTTTGGTCTGAAAAATCAGCAGAACAAAACTCCAGGATTATTGGACGTTGATTTGCGTTAATAGCTGATCATATTCACTCCGATATGATTATACCACTGAGTTTAGAAATATCTGTAGTCTTTTAGAAAATTAAACACTAAAGGAACAAACCAAACTAGGATCTGGATTATTAATTAATTATTAATTATTATTATTTTTAGAGAAATCTTGTCAGAGTGTCTGGGAATAGAGGTGTGCATCGGGACTGGAATTGTGCAGGATGTAACAAAATGTCTGGAAGTTTTTACTTTCATGCAGGTGATAAGAAGCGATCAGATATGAAGCTCACGGACAGACAAACTCCGTGTTCATTAACACATCCAGCGTTCATTCATCCATCCATTCATCCATCCATCCATTCATCCATCCATCCAGGCAGGGCAGACGGGTGCAAAATCCCAAAAATCTAATCCAACATGAGCACAGGATCAGAGTCGTTCACGAGATTGGGGTCAGGGTCAAATTCGAGCACTAGTTTGTTTATATTTTGGGAAATAGAAAATCTTGTGAACGGGTACAAACTAATACAAATAATAACTGCATGAGTGAAATAATTTAAAAAACAGTTCATTGCACATATTATTGCAGTGTTTTCCAGTGTTTCTAGGGGCAGAGTGATAGGATTCATATTTCATTTAAAAAAATAAATAAATAAAAAGAAAGAATGAATGAAGTTTAGGCCACACCCACTTTGGATTTAATCCAAATACAGATACAGATAGTGGCTTTGTGTTACACTACTGTAATATTGTCATTATTTATAAGAAGTTTTATAAAGATCTCTTTAGTTCTTGTAAACAAGAAGAGATTCACACTCATCCTGATTGCTAAAAAAGACCCGATTAGCCTAGCGACCTTACGCTACTGACTTCTAATCTGACTGCAGAGAATTCTCTACTGAGAATTTAATTTAGGAATGGGACTGACGTTAGCGACAATTTCTCCATTTATTATTAAGGATTAGCGCTAAAGTACAGGGAGTGTTACTCAGCTAAACTAACACTTTCACACAGTGTAAGTCTAGCAGTGTTAGATCTTTACGGCTCGGCGTCCTGTCAGTGGCTACGTGATGCTAAGCGGTGGGCTAGCTGCAGAGACCGGACACACACACACACACACACACACACACACATCTCATAGAAACTCTGAGCGTTTACACTGCAGAGAAATTTAAAATCTGTTACAACTTTGTTGTTTGTGGACTCGTTCGAGATTACGTCATCGAGGAAGAAACGTCGTATAGCTGATGATTTGATGTAGCAGAAGGAACTGAAGCAATAAAAAGCAGCGTTAATAAATCTCCAGGTCAACATTTTGACTCACCTTCCTACAGACCTGTTCTTACACACACACACACACACACACATACACACACACACACACACACGGATCCATTACTTAATAAGGTGCTGTTAAAGCAGGGTGTGTGAGCGCTCAACAGACATGTCACTGCTTGCCTGGTTACTGTCAGTCCTGTATTTTACCTAAACACACACACATACACACACACACACACACACACACACACACAAACACACACACACACACACACACACACACGGTCTCCGTATTCAATCTATCCTTTATTCTAAAATTACACAATTCATCTCAGTGAAAAAGTTTTTCTATGAAATGGGTGTGTAATATTGTTTAAGTGTGCATCTGTGTGTGTGTGTGTGTGTGTGTGTGTGTGTGTGTGTGTGTGTGTGTGAAGGTAAAATACAGGACTGACAGTAACCAGGCAAGCAGTGACACACACACACACACACTGAGCAATCCCCACTAAAGGGCGCTGTTGTGTAGCTGATATACATCTCAGAGTTGATCATTAACATTACAGAGTAGTGAAGGTCAGTGACTTGCATATCCTTATATGGAAATGTGGGAAGGTCTGAGTGGGCGTGCCTTGGAGTCCATATATGGACGTGTGGGTCTGTCATTACAGGTGCACAGTCCAATAGTTATATCGTTTTTAACTTTTAAATATTATAAACACTGTGTAAGTGACCGGAGCTGTGCTGAAGTGCTGGGTTGTGTTTAAATCCCTCCTGTCAGTCATGTTATAGACACGCCCCCAAACACCTTCACGTCTCTATAGTGGGAGGATCTGCAGGAGAGTCTGGGCGCTACTTCCTGTGACCTCATCGCTGTGCGAGCGCACTGAGAGCTGTGTTTCATTCTTCACGTTTAAATTGTTTAAGATGGGTGAGGGGCAGATGGGTGAGGGGCAGATGTCCGAGAGGCAAATGGGCAATGAGCAGATGGGCAGAGGCAGACTGGTGAGGGGCAGGTGGGTGAGGGGCAGGTGGGTGAGGGCCAGTTATGGAAAAGTGTCCAGTACAGCAGCTGGATTGTGCGATATAACGATGTTGTCATCTGTATGTGGTGTTACACTGCCGTGGCATTGTGTGGGGGCAGATGGGTGAGGGGCAGATGTTTGGGGCAGATGGGTGAGGGGCAGATGTGTGGGGGCAGATGTGTGAGGGGCAGATGTGTGGGGGCAGATGGGTGAGGGGCAGATTTTGTGTGTAAGCTCTGAGGTTTAACACTGAAGTACGCTAGTGTGAATGATCTCACAAAAACACACCAGTAGAGCAGATCAGCATATGAATGATTTGCGCAGGTGTTTTAAACTCTGTGGTATTAACTAAAATCACCTGGAAGCCCCGCCCCGGCTGCAAACGAACGGTCAGTCTACGTCCGGATCCACAGCTATGATCATGAGAGAGAGATGCGGTATGGTCTGTGGTTCCGCTGGACGGAGAAACCCGGGTCAGAACCAGG
>CM074923.1:326462-341792 GCA_037576815.1 Pangasius larnaudii | reverse complement strand
CACACACACACACACACACACACACACACACTCTCTCTCTCTCTCACACACACACACACACACACACACACACACACGTTTATCTTTTTTTCACTGTTTTGTTTGTCTGCTCCTAATATCAGTGCTCCAGTTCATGTGTTGTACTTTTACTTTTAGAAATAAGCCCCGCCCACTCTGACATCACTGTCATTAATAACACATAATAACACATAATAACACATTAATAACGCATAATAACACTCTTAATTTTAAATATTTTTGCATTTTATAATAACAGACTGTTCCAGATGAAGATGCCGAGCTTCCTCTGTAAAGGCATTAACACGTTTAATAATTTCCTTGAGGAACGACTCATACGATATATTTATTTTATTATAATTATATATATATATATATATATATATATATATATATATATACAGTAAATATGTTTATAATATGCTCCTAAGTGTTTAGTCTTGTCCTGTGCATTACCTCCATCTCTGTAGTTAAAGTGTGTGTGTGTGTGTGTGTGTGTGTGTGTGTGTGTGTGTGTGTGTGTGTGTGTGTGTCTCAGGCGTGTCTGGCCCGGCTGTGTGCCTGCTGTCCGTGCTGTGCGATGGGTAATTTATCACTTTTATCCTACACAGTCTGGATTTTATGGACATTATGGACATTATGGTGTGACTTGATGTTGGGAATTCTTCTTCATGTCAGTCAGTCATGGTTCTGGTTCTGGTTCTGTATGCAGGACGTATGGTGGGATTTAAAGAAGATCACTACATGCTGCGTCAGTCCTTACTGAGCTCGGATCACTTGGACACGCCGCTGGTTCGGACCGGGCCGCCCAAGAGCACAGATATCGTGCGCTGGAAAGTGAAAGACAACGTCCACCGCGGACCGAACCACCCTCAGAACCAGATCCAACCCAACCCCAAAGAAATCAGTGAGAACTTAACGCTAATATCAGTCTTAATATCAGTGTTAATAAAGTTCATAAATTCTCCTTTAGGCCAGATGAAGTCATTCAGCTGAGACGTGTTTGCTGTGTGAAGTTAGCTAATTAGCTAATTATAAAGTGGAACTGCAGCAGGAAGTGATGCGAGTGACAATAAAATTCCATCTTGTGATCAAATGCATCATTACAGACTGTTGCTAATGTTTAGTCAGTTGTTTGTTTTACAGATGTTTGAATTGAGATTATAAAGATTTCAGTGTGTATTTATGAAAAAGATTTTCCACAAAAGACTTTTTTTTTTTTAGACATTTACTGTTAAATAAAATTAACATACAGTAACTCTAAACATTTCTCAGCTGAGTGACGACGTTTAAGGTAAAGTGACATTTTGGATATTTTATTAAAATCCATAACTGAGGTGTTAATTAATAGATTATTGGGGTCGTATATGATTTAAAGCATTTCATATTTATTTAAATGTAATTTCTGTCAGTTCTATAACTGAAATATTAATTTTTCTGTTTATTTTCCTTCTCTTCAGTCGACGTCCCTCTCTCACTGCGGCTCCACAGACAGTTTTCTGATGAACTTTCACGTCCAGAAGCTCGCAACACTGAACTCCTCAAACAGGAAGTGGAGGAAAATGTGAGTCACATGTTCACCAGCACATTAACACTGTCGCTTACTTTAGAATCCTCTTTGCATTATATCTCTCAGTAATATCTCAGTGAAGCCTCAAAGCATCTCTGTAACAGAAATATGATTTTTAATTAACGATGATTAGAAATGTTTTAATGAGATTAATGACCTCCGTGTGTTTCTTTCAGCTGATTAATGTATTCAGACAAATTCCTGGTGTTCAGCGAGTGCAGAAAACCAGATTCAGGTGAGATCACGAAGCAGAGCGACTTAAAGTCGCCCTGAACTTCAGAAAGTATGAAATAATTTAAGAGAGAAGAGTGAAAACGCTCAGCATGGTTAGTGTTACTGCATCATAAAATACCAGAGCCAATCAGGTTCCCGTATGCAGATGATGCCCATGTGGCACTGGTTCGTAGATTGGGTAGCATTTACATTTTGAATATTTTAAAAATCTGGAATTGACATGGAAAAAAGTGTTGCTTTTGTGCTTCTGTGGATTATTTTTTCCCTGCTTTATTTATTGAGTGCGTTTACTGACAGATGTTTGGTAAATTCTTTTTCCCAGGACACAGAGAAATGCAGGAAAGAGGTAACGTTATAAATACAGAGTCCCGTATGAGGTAGCAAACTGTTTATCGTTCAGATTTATTAGAAATATCCTGAGTTATGCTCAGACCTGCTTCCCCTTCATCAGGCAGAACAACACGATCGTGGACACGGTTCTCTCGGCTCCGCGCTCCAGCTACCCCGAAGTCGTTACCCTGACAGACAAACAGGTGCGGACTGGGACTTTCAGCAATATGAGAGTAGTGCCGGGATACTACACCGTGGCCACGGACAGAGGTGAGAGGTTAAAGAGGGAACGATGTCAGGTTCGAGAATGCGTGAAGTCTAAAGTCTGGTTAAAAAGCTGAACGTGTTCTGCGTTTGCGTCTCAGAGGCGACGGGGGCGGTGGAGCTGCAGGAGGGCGTGGAGTCTGTGGATGTTCGGGTTCCACTCTTCATCAAAGATGAGGATGATGATAAGAAACAGCTGCTGGTGGAGGCCATCGACGTTCCGGTGGGAATCGCCACCATCGGAAAACGCTACGTCAATATCACAGTGATTAAAGAACACGGTGAGACTCACTCGCCCTCGTTCACTTCCCCTTGAACACTCCTGAGGGTTTCTCCAGGTTTGTTAGATTCTACAGGAATTCAGTCAGCGTCTCTATGGACTTTCTAACACAATAAGCTTTAAATAAACTATATATAAAGATCACCAAAGCAAACTGAACAAAAGGTGTCAAAGCAAAATCAACCAATCAGAAGAGGAGGGCGGGAACAAGGCAAGACACGCCCTTACACCTTTACATAGACTAAGGTTATAACACAAGATGGCATATACGTAGTATAAGTTTAGTTAGCAAGCCAACATTAATTAAATGTAATTATATGCGAATATTTGAAAAAATGTATAACAGGAGTGGTTTATTTGTTTTATTTATATATAAAGTAGGTGTATTAATTATTGTTTCAGCTATGTGCACTGCCCTCCAATATTATTGGCACCCTTCAGGAAAATGAACCCACAAGCGTTCTGCTTATTTATTTATTTATTTTTTTAAAGTTGTGGAATGTTTTCACTGATTTCAGCATTATAATTTCCATGACAGGGTTCAATTCCAGAGGCTGAGATGTTCTTTGAGAAGCAAAACATGGATTTTGCATTTCTTTTATGGTTTCTGTGTTGATTTGGTTTTGAGAAAAGTGTTTTTCTGTTAGAGCTTAGTGATTACACATCTAGATGTGTTAATTGTGTGTGTGTGTGTTTGCAGCTAAGAGCATTCTGACCTTCCTTCAGCCCTCGTACACATTCTCTCGGCAAGACGGCGTAGCTAACATCCCGATTAGCCGTGACATCATTGAGGACGGTCGCACTCAGGTCACCTACTGCACCCGCGACCTCACCGCCAAGGACAAGAAGGTAAGGTCAAAGGTCAAAGCTTAGATTACTGTACGTTAACCTGATGTGTACTGTGATTATTGTGTAAATCAAAAACGGCGTTATGTTTGAACCCCTCAGGACTATATCTCAGTGGACGGAGATCTGATATACCAGCCTGGAGAAACTCAGAAGATGGTTCCTGTGAAGCTGCTGGAGCTCGGTGAAGGAGACGCCCTGTTGGATAAACAACCCAAACAGTTTGTGATGGATCTGAGCAACCCACGTCAGGGCGCTAAACTCGGCAAATACCCGCGAACCACCATCAACATCACTGACAAGCCAGGTGAAGCTCAGACACACGACACACAGGAGGGGTCACTACAGGTCAACACCAATATAATCAGTTAAATTAAACACAGAAGCTGTGATCATATATTTAGTGTAATCAACATATGTGTAAATAAACATCAAATATTAAAGTCAGATATTAATCTGAAGAGCGAGATCATCTGCCAAGCTTGCAATGAAATAGATAAATGAAATAGATAAAAAAATAGATAAAGAAAAGTTTAATTTATCAAACAAAGCCAAAAGTTTAGCCCAGAAACATTACCTGGATGTCCCTCGATCCCCAGGCAGTTCATCCACCGCTGTATCTAATAATGTTAATATTAAGCTGAATATTATTTCCTCTCCCTGTGTGTTAGATCCGAGTGTGATCATGTTCAAGAACAGCACGCAGACCTTCAACATATCCGACGCGCTCTACACCATCCCTGTGATCCGCACTCAGGGTCTGGAAAACCCCTCCACCGTTAACTGGCGCACAATCTCCTCCCGCTTCAACCTATCCGGCCTGGTCAAGTTCGCCCCAGGAGAGATGGAGAAGAACATCGTGATCGACACTCATACGCAGCAGATTCCCACCAAACCAGAAAACTTCCAGCTGGAGCTTTATGACCCGAGCGCTAACAGCCTCGTCCGAGACAGGAAGACCACGGCGGTCAAAATCATTGATCCCAAAGGTGAGAAATTCTGTTTTCTCTGGAAAAATTGGAAACTTGTATAAATTTTACACAATGGAAATTTAAAATGAAATTTCCATAAATTTCATTCTAACACCCAGGAAACAGTTGACACCTGAGCTCCAAAACACATGATAATCCAACTTTGGAACAATTTTTTTCATTAATGGATGAGATAAGCACAGTTTGTGGTAGTTACACTGAAATATACACAATTTATCCTTATTTCTGTTTTTTTTTTTTGTCTTCTATAACAGGAGATATCATGACTAAGACAGGAGCTCTTACAACTCACACTGGACGAATCTTTGCTCCAAGTAACATTGAAGCTACACCTACAGGCCCTAAAAAGATCCGCCTTAACTGGAACCCTCAGTCTGGAGCCAAGGGATATAAGGTAACACACTTACACATTTATACTCAGTTACTCAGTCAAAAAACATGCATAGCTACATTTGCGCTCAGTGATAGTGGTAGGTGATAACGTGGTAACTCTAGTGCGATACGTAGATGACTTCCACTCATGAGTTCATGATTCTGTTCACTTCCAGGTGAAGTACTGGATCTACGGAGATCCCGAAGCCCAAGCCCAGGTGGTGGACGTTAAAAACACTCATGCTGAATTGACGAATCTCTACCCGTACTGCGATTATGAGATGCGCGTGTGTTCATACAATGCTCAGGGAGATGGGGACTACAGCGACATCGTGCAGTGCCAGACTCTCGAGGACGGTGCGTTACTCAGTCCAATAATCCGATAACAATAGGAGCTCTGGTATCACTCGTTAGCATTTTGCACACTGGGATCATGCTAATTTGTCATTGTAAGCTTTATTCATTGCATTTTGGGCAAATTTTAACTGTAATGAATTCCGGAAATCACATGAGTCATGTAGCAATATGATACAATACTTGGTTCAGGTGTGTTTGGAAGTGAAATGGAACATAAAGGTACATTTTCTATGGGACTGTCCTGAAATCTTTGTTCTAAATTTTCATTCCTGTGTGGTGTCCTTTCTATGCAGTCCCAAGTGAACCAGGACGCCTGGCCTTCAATGTCATCGGCCCAACTGTCACTCAACTGAGTTGGGCAGAACCAGCAGAGCCCAACGGTGTGATCACAGAGTATGAGGTTGTCTACACACCCATCAACGAGGACAGCAGTAAGTGGCAAGACTCATGTAAAAACTATTCATTTGGATATTTTTGTGCACCTGGATACACCTGTGTATCACATTCTGACTTTATTTAATCTAGAACCCATTGGACCTGATAAGAAAGTGAAGATTGACAACCCCAAGAAGCGCATGCTGCTTATCGAGAACCTGCAGCCGTCGCAGACGTACCGCTACAAAGTGCGTGCTAGCAACAAGGTGGGATGGGGACCGTACAGAGATGCCACCATCAATCTGGCAACCCAACCTCACAGACCCATGTCCAGTAAGTCTGTTAGGAGAAATTTGTGATTTGCATATTTGCTATAAATGCATGAGTATAATCTGGACATTATTGCTTTTCCTGGGGTTTCATACACATTAGATATTCTGGCTAAGATTATGATTGCCCTTGTGTCTAAATTTTTCCTCCGACAGTTCCGATTATTCCTGATATTCCTATCGTGGATGCTGAAGCAGGTGATGAGTATGACAGCTTTCTCATGTACAGTAATGAAGTTCTTCGTTCGCCCACCGCCAGCACCAGACCCAGCGTGTCTGACTTCTCAGAAGGTGAGCAAATCCCCTGCTGGTTGCATGCTTTCATGCCCTTGCTGGTTTTCAATCATTGTTAGCATCCCTTTAGCTGGCACAGTCTTTGGTTATTGTCCACATAAAATATTTAGATATTGGATTTGTTAGTTTTTACACGAGTAACACTGATTGAATATGAACATTCTGCTTTAAAGTGCATCTCTGAATGCAGGCAATTCTTAAGGCAATGAAGGCAATTCTTAAACTTGGGATTGTCTTCACCATCACCACTTGGATGCTATTGAACCTTCTGTGGCAGGATGATGTGCTAGCATCATCATGACTCGAAAGTACTTGAAAGATCTAGGATTCGGAAATTGCATTTTATACAACATAAATGCTTTGGAAACATTTGATTTTTTTTATTTTATTTACTTGGTGACTTTTTTTTGATAAATTGATTTTATGGCTTGACTCTTATCTCCTTTCTTTCTATTGCAAGAGTATCTGGGACAATTTTAGTCTGTGTACGTCTGGGCTCTCCAGCTAAACCTTTAGCATCAAGATCTTCACATGGGCTTCCTCTCCTTCTCTCTCTCTATAGCTTTGCTTGTATGTAATCACTAACCATAGCTTGCATACCTACCTGTCCTCCATGCTCTGCTTGCTTCCCCCCACATGAACACTGAAGGCAAGCGGTGGAAGCACGTTAAGCTAGTGGGATCAGACCTGGATCTCCGTAAAGTGTCCTGGAAACTGCCTGCTGATGTCATCCCCACACAAAGCACAAGCACAAGCACTTTGGAAAGTGATGATCTGCGGGCCTCTGCTCATTCCCAGACCCCTCGTCCAAGTGGCTATTTCCAGAACCCTCTACATGGTGGCTGTTTTGAGAACTCTGTGCAAGGTGGCCATTTCCAGAACCTTCCACAAGGTGAAGATCTCAACATGTCCCCTGCTAGACCGCATGCCAGCATACCCCTACCCCTGCCGCCACTCTGCTGCCATGCTATACACTCTGTGTGTTCTGGATTGCTAGCTTGTCTCAAAATGCTGCTGCCGTGCTTTGGGTTGGTGTCAAGCAGAAAACTGTAGGTGGAACTACCTTCTGCAACCCATAGCTGGTGAGCAAATGAGAATGCAGATGATGACTGTAATGGCTTACACCCGAGAGAATCTGCTAATACTGTCAATAGTCAAACAAACCCTGCTGCTGCTACAGCTGCCATTGGAGAAAGAAGGTTCTTCTAGTCTACAGCAATATGGAAACTGTCTGTTCCACATGATAGGGAGAACAGTCAAACGTTTCTGGGCAACTGTTTTGAAGTCTGATCCCTGAATCCAGTAATAGCTGGATATTCATCCTACTTTCTTGATGCTAATGCTAGTTTGTTCCCTTCTTTGTATCTACAGATCAGTTCATGAATGGAAAGTGGGACCAAGGGTTCTTGTTCCCAGGTGGAAGTGGTTCCCTGTCACGTAACATCAGCACTTCTTCAACTAGTTACAGTCTCTCACCTCGCCCTGGTGGTGCCAACCAATCAGTGGAGACCACTATGACTTACATAACCAACAAAGGTTTGCACATGGCCAGAATTTTTATTGTTGATTATAAAGCTGTACTTTGAAAGCAATCTCTCTGCATAGTTTAATTAGTCTGACTTTTAAGCATCCAAAGTTTGTTAGATTAGGGAGGAAATTTAAGGGTACTGGGGGTCGTATTCCACAAGAAGGATTATAGAGTTTGAGTTTGTAGCCATCGCAAATTAACTTAACAGTCAATAACTGCTTGATATTACAATTGCCTTTCAGGAGGATCTATGCCTCGCAAGCATGACATCCACACAGAGGACGTGATCTTGAGAAAACGGTCCGAAAACAGGACTTATTATGATAATGATGGTGTAAGAGACTCCATTGTGATGAGCGACTTGGCAGGAGGATTCTCTGACATGCTAAGTAAGTATATTGTCTAAAGGTGTGTATGTGTTTGTGTATCCATGCTTCAGCTCAAAGGCATTGTTCCATGTTTAAAGTAATGGCCGCCAAGTATTACAGCTTTTGGCAGGAACCTTTGGTTGCCTATCGCTCAAACTCTCACTGACTCCTCCTGTAACATTCGCTAAGCTCTGCCATGTCTCTCCTCCATGCATTGCCATGTCTGTCTGTCACTGTCCTGCCGCATCCTGCCCTGCACTTCCCTGCCATGGCCTGTGGTGGCGCACTTTCAGGCGGTTCTAGCTTCAGCCAGACTACAACTACCAGCTACAGCCTGAACTCCCGCGTTCACAATCGCTCAGATGACATCAACGAAGCTCTGCAGAACCTGGACAGGGTTCTCCAGGGTGAGTGGATATGGAAGCAACCAATCCAAACTGTGAAGTCCAAACCTAGTAGCAGAAACTCCTCTTTGGATTGGTTGATAAATGCAGTCCCAGGACCCGTAAGAGCCCAGTGGTATATAATGTTTGCAATTCCAAGACCTGGAATAGCTGGATTAGCCCTGAAGTTCTTGTTTTAAGATTTTTTTTCTTATTCATAATTCTGTGCAGGTGCTAATTAGCAAAACTTTCAAGATGTAAACAAGATGATTAGGTAATATGGAGAATGTGTAATGTCCTAACTGGTATGCGGTTAGTTAAGCAGGCTTGCCTTGCTGAGTCATTTCAAGCTTCTATCATGCTGTTGCTACAGTCAGCCCAGAAATGAAAAGTTTATGAAGGGTTGTATGTTATCTCTAGATACTCGGCTGCCACGTGGGGTCCCTGAAACCCCAAGCAGGCTGGTGTTTTCAGCTCTGGGACCTACGGCACTGAAGGTCAGCTGGCAGGAGCCCCACTGTGAAAAGCCAATATTAGGATACTCTGTCCTCTACCAGCTTCTCAGTGGAGGTCAGTAACAATGCTCCAATCTATTGTTAGACTCTAAGTAAAACTGTGAGCCTTGACAGAATTTTCAGTGTAATGCTATATGTGTAATTTTGTACATAATGATCCGTGTAGGTGAAATGAAGCGCATGGACATCACTAACCCTGCGCAGAACTCTGTGGTGGTTCAGGACCTACTGCCCAACCAGTCATACCTGTTCAAAGTAAAAGCTGAGAGTCCGGAGGGTTGGGGTCCTGAGAGAGAGGGAGTCATCACCATCGAGTCTGCTGTCGACCCCAAGAGCCCCCTCAGCCCTGTGCCAGGTAAAAAAAAAAGACGTGATGTCATTGTTGTTTTACCAACTACAAATACATCCATATTGCAGAATTTCTGAGCCTACAGGGTGGTGTTTTCAGGGTCTTCATTCACTCTGAGCACACCCAGTGCTCCAGGTCCTCTGGTGTTCACGGCATTAAGTCCAGAGACTCTTCAGCTCAGCTGGGATAAACCACGAAAACCCAACGGCGAGATCCTGGGCTACGTGGTCACCTGTGAACAGCTGCACGGTGGAGGTCAGGGTCTAACATAACTAAGCAATCCCTGTATTCAACATTCATAGCCCAAATAATTTGAGATTGCAGTTGGGTGCCAGGTCACTTCATCCTTTTTATAATCTAATAATTATTATAATATTATAATAATCATACTTCAATAGTTTTAGCAAGAATCTGTAATTTGTGTTGAAATTTAAGGCTGATCGATATTGGAAAATGATTTTGGGGAAACTATAGACATTTGCTTCACTTTTTTATTTGCACAGTAAATTCTGTTTCAAAGTTACATTATTAATTCATATATTTATAAGTTGCCTGTTTTGCGTGTTATCATTTCTCCAGTTTATCTGAGTTTAAGAAATTAACAGTTATAGTAGCCAATATTTTCAGTTATCAGAATTTTAGATGATATCTGACAGAATTTTATTATTTGTGCAGGAGATCAGCGCTCCTTCCAGCTCAGCGGGAACTCGGCCACGTCTCTGACCGTTTCTGATCTGAGTGAAAACGTGCCGTATAAATTTAAAGTTCAGGCTCAGACCACGCAGGGCTTCGGCCCGGAGAGAGAGGGGATCATCACCATCGAGTCTCAGGATGGTACGACACACACACAATCTGATAATAATCTGATAATCTGATAATAACAACTTGGTATTATGTAACATGTATTATGTAATATAGATATTATACAATATATAATGTCTATAATATACCTGTCTTTCTTTCTCTGTCTCTTTCTGTCTGCCTTATTCTCTCTCTCTCTCTCTTTCTCTCTCTCTCTCTCTGTAGGTTCTATGGGTCAGTACAGCAGTCAGTCTGTGATGAGGAGAGAAGTGTTTAATTTGCCATCACAGAGCACGACACAGACATCACACACCATGTTCACAGAACCCTTCATCACACCAGGTGACCTGTCTGTCTGTCCGTCACTCTGTCTGTCAGTCTGTCTGTCCGTCAATATGTCTGTCAGTCTGTCTGTCCGTCAATATGTCTGTCACTCTGTCCGTCCGTCAATCTGTCTGTCACTCTGTCTGTCTGTCACTCTGTATTTATCTATCAAGACATTTCCCTTTACAGTTAATTATCATTAATATCTCCATCTGTGAGTGGAGAAGTGTCTTTAACATTAGGACACAGGTTTATTGCTCTGAAACACGTCACCCAAACACATTCAACAAAGGCTAAGAATTCAGCATTTTATATTATAATTGTCGCTAATGTGTGTGTGTTTCCTCTCAGACGGTATGATGATGTCGAGCAGACAGGTCACACAGCACACAGAGATGACTGGCAGCATCACGCGTCAGGTGGAGATGGTGCAGAGAGGAGTGACGTCCACCGTCACCAAGAAACAATATTACGAAGCCTGAACACGGAGATGACGCAAACCTGATGTTCAGTAACGTTGCAGCTCATGCAGTATCCTATTCCACCGACACACACACACACACACACACACACACACACACACACAAACCTGAACATCATCTGCGTACTGGCATGAACACGCGTAGAACAGTGAGAACAACTGAAACACATTCACACCAAAACCATACAGTGCACAGATAATAGCAATAATTCAACTTCAGTATTGAACTGTTACAGAAAACCTGAACCGCAGATGTCTGTGGAAAAACATGCTGAAGTGCAAAATCCTTATTCTGACGTAAAACAACATACAGAATAAGAATTATGAGATAATCTTGATATAATGATTTATTAAGTAATGAAGCCAAAATAACGACTTGTGCTTCAGTGCTTCTGTAAACAGTAAAGTCTCCTCAGTGTTGGAATGTTCCTCAGCTGGCTTAAAATACAGTGACCTGAGCTGAACAACAACAACAACAACAACAACAACAACAACAACAACAACAACAACAACAACAATAATAATAATATTCACTTTTACAGTCCAAAATCTTTATTGAATGTAAACTGAATGTTCTGTGCTTTAGTGTATGCACTTATACATCCAGCTCATTTATTTAGCCTTAGATATCTGCATTGTTTTAGGGATTGTTTTGTTTGTTTTTTATCTACTTTTTTTAATGTTATGTTGCTGAATATGATGAATTCTGAATTATACTTTTTAAGCGAACTCTGCTAACAAAAACATTTCCTCAGAAACAACTTTAAAAAAAGACCAACAGCGCCATCTACTGGACTATTTACTGTATGGACCAATCAGAGACCAGCATTTCATCACGTGACTGTTTTTGTTTCGGGAGAAAAAAAGGTCGCTATTCCTATAAAATATTCCTAGTAAAAAGCACTTTTAAATGATAATTATTTATATGAGTCAGACAGCAAAGTTATTATACTAAACTAATAATGAAATTATTCGACCTCCACAATTTTTCAATGAGTTTAGTTACTTAGCTAACATGCTAACAGCTAACCCACACGCTCTAGCTAGTTAACCTTAGCTTTCTAGCTAATTTATTGACGAGTCATGAAACATCTCCATTTACTTATTTCTCAGCAAATTAAAATAAAAATATTCTTAATATACCTTGACATATGATTCCATAATAAATCTCTTTTTATTCTCATAATTCTGATTATTACTCAAATTGACTAGACCTGCCGAACTGTAGCTAGTTAGCCTGTTAGCTGTAGCTAGCTCATTGAAAGCGTAGAATCCCCTCATGAACTTGTTCATTTCTATTTTTTTATTTTTTTTAATGAATAAATATTGAGTTTTTCAACAATAACTGTGGTGATGTTGAAAAGTTGTCAGTGTAATTTATGAGCTGCATCAGGATTTTCTCTCAAATAATCCTTTCACACCAAATATCAAAATCTGTTTTATTTTAATGTCATTTTACTGTTTGCATGTTTATGTTTTTTATTATTATTATTATTTTTATTGTCCATTTTCTTCATATAACAAACAGCTTGAGTCTGGATTACATTAAAACACTAACATACTGATTAAAGTACAGTTTATTTTTGCATGTTGTAAATACTTTACCGAAATTTGGATTAAAAATATTGGGAAAAGTTTGTATATTTTTACACACAACACAAATTCACACGGTATCTTTATCTGAAGTATTATGCTGTATCATTTTTTACAAATATTTTTATATTAAATATAATACGAAGAAAAACAGCTCCAACATTTCAGCCTTTAGATCCAGTTTCATTCATTAAACATGACAGATTTACAATTTTAATAAACAATAAAACTGGGTGGTTAATAAAGTGTCAGTCTGTTTATTAAAAATATGGGAGTTCTATCAATGAATTATAAATGATTAGTATAATAAAATATACTTTTATTTAATCTGCTGTGAATATAGTTACTGAATGGTAATAATAATAATAATAATAATAATAATAATAATAATAATAAAATTGAACCAGTCGCGGTGTTAATTGTGTTTTTCAGGTGAGTGTAAAAGTTTGCATCCCCTTACAACCAGCTCTCCTTCTTGTCATCTCTGTACTGAAAAGTTCTTTCCCTTTTTTCCACAGAAAGCTGTAAACTTTCACACAGAACTGCAGGCGTGTGATGAAGTGTTTAATTCTTCTCTAATTCCAGCTCCTACACCTGATCTCTCACACGCTGAGAAACAGAAAGTGCGGCTGAGACGCGGCGTTTGTGTTAACGTTAATATAACAGGCTTTATTTTCACACTGAAGACATTACAATTGAACTTTATTACAGTCGAGTGTAAAATTAAAATACAGACACATGATAATCTGAAACAAACAAACAAACAAACAAACAAACAGGTGTTTACCCTGTCCGAGCTTAATTTACAGACAGAGAACATTTAAACTTTCTTTAAAAAAAGAAAAAAGAAAAAAAAGGTGTTCCAGTCTCCATTTTTTCATTTCCTGGTCCTTTACATCAGAGTTTCCTGATCTCTAAGCTGTGTTTATATCACTCCCTACTCCCTCTATCCTGCTCTCTCTATCCTGTACCCTACACCCTGTACCCTACACCGGAGGATACACACTCTTCGGTTGCCCCTTTGGGGAATGCTTTGAGGTTCTATGTACGTGTTCCCCGATCAGAAAAGGTTCCAAGCAGAACCTGCTTTAAGAAGCTAAAAACCCTTTATTATCCAATGAACCCTTGAAGAACCCTTGAAGTGTGAAGGGAACAGAACCATCACTAAGCCTCAGGCACTGTGGCCGTGTCCCAAACCACACACCCTGATTACCCTAAAGGCCACGCCCTGTCTAACAGCCACAGTGCATTGTGGGTATTCTGTATCTAAATGATCTGGACACTGATCATTAACTCCACCTGTAATTTCTACCCCATAACCCTAAGGTTTTACCCTACGCCATTCCTCTATCCTAATCCCTAACCTACGGACCCTTAACCCCTTATCTATTACACTGCATTGTGGGATTGCAAAACAAACTCATAAAACGTTTCATAAAACAGTGCACTGTGTAGTGAGCATGAGGTTTTGGACGCACACCTCTCTAACACACCTGCTTTGGATTCGCTCAGTACTGCACCTGTACCGAGGATAAAATGGGTGTGTTTGAGCCGAGATCACATCCTGCTCACTACACAGTGCACTATTCCGAGGACTGTAAAACATTAATAAAAATGAAAATAATAAAAACCAAACAATACAGGAGTCTGTTAAAAAATCTGTGCAAATAATAATAATAATAATAATAATAATAATAGTAATAATAATAATAATAATAGACCTTAAACAAATGAAAACATTACAGACATCTATTTATGGACTGTGAGAGGAAATTAATCACCACACACTGAGCTGGGTGTTAATGAGGTAGAGAGTTAAACAGGATAATTAACACACACATTTCACCCAAACACTACTCCTTTAATGTGTTTTAATCTCATGAACAGAGGAATTAAAGGTGCGGTACTGAAGAAAACACTGTGTAGACACTGAAGACTCCTCCCACCTAATTTGCATATGCAGAAGGTGGAGCTTAAAGGTGCAATATGCATTCAAACTGCACATCATTTTAATGTTTTAGCAATACAAACCACTTTAGAAATAAAATATTCACAATGATCGCAGGGCCTTTAGGCCACGCCCCATTAGGCCACGCCCCTTAAGTCACATCTGAATGTAGATGTAAAAGAGCTGCAGTCCCACTGCGTTTTAATACAGTAAATTATTTAGAAATGAGGAAAAGCTTATCCATTAAGCTTATAGTTTCAGTCAGTTTAGTGTGTTTACAGGTGACAGACATTTCTCAGGTGTTTATTTACTACATTAACCTCTGAAACACGTCTCAGGAACATCACAGACGTTTGATTTACAACAGAACTGAAAACACAGAGGAGGAAAACTCGTGAAAAGAACCGGAGGAAGGGTTTAAACAAGCGTGAGGTGTGAAAGTGAGGTAGCTGTTAGAGCGGCCTGCAGCCTGTAAGGAGCAACTTGTTAACAAACAACAACAACAAACACCAGCACCAGATTCGCACATTTTCTCTGGCTGAACTGTGGTTTATTTCCGTAGTGCACTATGTAGGGAACATGCAGAACTGCTACACCCTATGTAGTGAGCATAGATAGTGAATAAGATAAGAATTTGTGATTGGCGATTAGAAGATGGAGGAGGAGAAATCAGTTACAGTGATAATAGTTATATACACAGCTATCAATTATAATTATTATTATTATTATTATTATTAAAACTAGGACAATTCTGGCACAGCTGTGTTTGACCAATCAGT
>CM074923.1:299165-314323 GCA_037576815.1 Pangasius larnaudii | reverse complement strand
TAAAGTTCACACTTCTGTAAAGTTCACACTTCTGTAAAGTTCATACCTCCATAAAGTTCACACTTCTGTAAAGTTCACACTTCTGTAAAGTTCATACCTCCATAAAGTTCACACTTCTGTAAAGTTCACACATCTGTAAAGTTCATACTTCTGTAAAGTTCATACCTCTGTAAAGTTCATACCTCCATAAAGTTCACACTTCTGTAAAGTTCACACTTCTGTAAAGTTCAGACCTCCGTAAAGTTCAAACTTCTGTAAAGTTCATACCTCTGTAAAGTTCAGACCTCCATAAAGTTCATACCTCCATACAGTTCACACGTCTGTAAAGTTCACACATCTGTAAAGTTCATACTTCTGTAAAGTTCATACCTCCATACAGTTCACACGTCTGTAAAGTTCACACATCTGTAAAGTTCACACTTCTGTAAAGTTCATACCTCCGTAAAGTTCACACTTCTGTAAAGTTCACACTTCTGTAAAGTTCATACCTCCGTAAAGTTCACACTTCTGTAAAGTTCACACTTCTGTAATGTTCATACCTCCTTAAAGTTCACACTTCTGTAAAGTTCACACTTCTGTAAAGTTCATACTTCTGTAAAGTTCACACTTCTGTAAACGTTCTCCTTCATCGCACATTTAAACACATGCAGAGAGAAAGCAAGACGTGAGAGAGACGCAGTGTTTGTTATAGAACAGCAGAAGTGGCTTCTTAAGGTTGTGATTAAACACCGTGAATTAAAGAACACATTTATTTTGTGTGTCGAGTATTTAATCTGTGAAAATGAATAAAATACACATTAATATTTTATTAATATGGATATTTAATATGGATAATATTATAGTGACAGGAGGATGAATGATGGTGGGCGGGTGAGTGATGCAAACAGCGGGGCGGGGTTTATGCAAATGAGAAGTGGAGTGTCATGGTGACAGACTGTGATTGGCTGACATTCTTTTAATGCTGTCATCTTGTTGGATTTGACTAGTAACCCACACACACACACACACACACACACACACACACACACACACACACACACACACACACACACACACATTATGGACTGTGATCACTTTGTTCTGTCAGCGTTGTCTCTCTCCGCCCTTCAGTTGATATTTCTTGTCTCTGAACATCAACGCCGTTTCCATACAAATGTTTCAGTGTGTGTGTGTGTGTGTGTGTGTGTGTGTGTGTGTGTGTGTAAAAGCAGCATGAATCCAGTTCTTTTCATCTTCAGATCTGCTCGTTAACCTTTGATGTTTAATCTGAGCTTCAACATTACTGACAAAAAAAAAAGAAAAAGAAAACTCAGCAAAGATTTCAGCAACTTTTCTGACTCTCAGATCTTTAAAGCTGAAACATGATCAATTCTCCCAATCATCATCACCACCACCATCATCAACACCATCATCATCATCACCATCATCATCACCATCATCATCATCACCACCACCATCATCAACACCATCATCATCATCATCATCACCACCACCATCATCAACACCATCATCATCACCACCACCATCATCATCACCATCATCACCATCATCAACACCATCATCACTACCACCACCACCATCACCACCATCATCATCATCATCATCACCACCACCATCATCTTCATCTTGTGTAAAGTTCACACTTGGGTATTTTATAAAGTATTTTCTGGCATCTTTGGTTCAAACCATTTTGATACGATATTTCAGTGTAAGTGACAGTCTGTGTTTTCAGTAACTAAATGATTATATATTTGAGAGTAAATTTTGTCTCTCACACACACCGCTCACAATGCATTATGGGTAATACTCACACTTTTCAGAATTAATTCTCATCACACACACACACACACACACACACACACACACACACACACACACACACACGTGTGCTTTTCTCTCTGCTTTTACACACATCGTGAGTCGACCTGTGAAGAAAATTCAATTATGTTTTATTGATCATCGTCGGTATTCCGGAGGCTCAACTCGGATTTATGAGCTCAGGATTCCCTCCAAGGATTTATCCAAGGTCACATGACTGCAGCGACTTTTTACCCACAATCCTCCTCACGCTGTTCTTCACTCTGAATGTGAAACCTTCAACATGTACACGGCTTTATAAAACACACTTTATCAAATAAAGCGCCGTGTTCTTGTGCATTAATAATAATAATAATAATAATAATAATAATAATAATAATAATAATAATAATAATAATAATAATATTGCACCTATCTTAAAATGCAGGTCAGAAAATGTGTTAAAATCAAACATGATAAAAAAAAACCAGGCATATAATTAAATAATAAACATTTAAAAAATAGGCAGAATTGCAACATAAAAAAACGATGAATAAAATAACCGAAAAAATCTTTTAAAATAATTTTTAAAGTGTTATATCTAACTGCAACTTTAGATTGGACCTGAAATGTAGAAAAAAAGAAAAAATGATACAAATGTAATTAAATAATAAAATTAATGACAAAAAAACGAACACTCTAGTTTTATGAACACACACACACACACACACACACACACACACACACACACACACACACACATATTTCAAGGTCATGTGTGAATCAAATATGAAATTTAAAAAATGATTGAATGGCTCATAATTCAATCATTTAATTTCTAATAATTGTATCTAACAGAATAATATCCAGAAAACATGGAAAAGTTCTGGAAAATAATCCCCTTCCCCGGGAACAGGAGCAGTGCAGCGTGTCGCCTGTAGGGGGCGAGAGGGAGTGTGGCCTGTATAGGAAACATATAGGATGCAGAAACGTTTACAGAAATTCTGATAAAGCAAAATTAATTTATAGATATCTTCATTTCTGATGCACATAACGTTAATGTATAGAGTCACTGAATACGCCACAGAGCTGAGTTACGCTAACGCTAGCTACGGACTGGTATAGTGACGGTTCCTGAACATCTTCATCTCCTAACGTCAACGAATACGCCACTAATTCTGCTCCAAAAAAGTCAACAAAACGACAGAAGAATAAAACACACGCTCAGAGTGGAGGTGTATTAGGGTTATTATTTATTAGCACTGCGTCTCTCTGAAAGCTTGTTAGCTAAAAGTAAACATAGCGAGCTTGCTAACTCTTGATAGCTAGCTCGAGTTTCACGGAAAGACTTCCCAGCCATCATCGCCTTCTCAAACAGATCTTATTATCTAGTGTAAAGGTGACATTTGTCATATTGTTGGTTAGAGACGTCATGCTAGCTAGCTAGCAGCATCTAGTACTAGCTTTATACATTGTTCAAATCTGTTTCAATAACATTATCCAACAGTTTCGAGCTAGCATGTTAGCTAAATTGATAAAATGTATGCCATTTTGCTAGCAGGCTAGGCTAGCTGGTAGCGTTGTCATAGTTTATGTGAAACGATGAATTAGCTTTGTCATAATATTAATAATTAAACATATTTCTACACACCAGTTTATCTGTTTATTGTTGTATCTGTTTATGTTACTGTTTTACTAAACCTTTTTAACTAATTGATCATTTCATCTTGCTCTAAATGCACTTTTTACACTTTTTTACACTCGTATGTACAAAATTCTGCCCCAGTATGTTTGTTCACACTGAATCTGTTGCGATAAATAAACTTTTAAAAATATATCAGTTACAGTTTATTTGCAGTAAAGTGCTTATTGTAATAAAAGAAAGAATTCAGTGTTGTATGAACTGCTTCAGTGAGTGTTTGTGTGTCACGTGACTGAAGCATCATGGCCGCCTGCGATGCTGGTCACGTGGTATGTTTACAGGGTTGCCAAGTCTCTCATTTTTGTTTTTCTTTCTTTACCTCTCTCACAGTGAAACGTTTTTCCTCTGACGCGCCCTCTAGTGGCTGTTCAGTGAAACGCTTAAACCGGACGCTGTTGTCCACTGGATAAACTTGGGATTAAAATAAATAAATAAATATGAAGAGGTTTTTGTGAGTGAATGTTTACTCTGTAATGTTGGCTCATTATCTTTCTCTTTGTTTTAAGTCAAAAATATACAGTGATTGAAATTCAATAAAATTTAAATGAAACGCGCAGATTTTCACAAACTGAGAAAAAAAGGAAGAAAAAAATAAAAGGAAAAAAGTTTTTTTTGAAAACTGATAAAATGATGATGTAAAATTTTTAACATGCTAGTAAATATATATTAAGTGTAATTACATCTTGGCATGTTTTATTGATGATTTGATTTTATTTCTTTTATTTTTAAGCTTATTTCTCTTTCTCCTTTATCTCGCTCTACTTGAAATCTCTGAATCTCCTCCAGCACCATCTGCCGTGGTGATTACTAAACGCTTTACACGGCTGAGATTTGCTGTTATGCTGATGCACATCGCACCTCATTTACAACAACAAGGACGCGCTAATGATGAATGAGACGCAGGCCTGCAGGAAGCTGCTGCATCTGCAGCCATAACGAGGATAACGAGAGAGACGGGGTCAAAAAACAGAAATAAACAGAAATAAACAGAAATAAACAGAAATAAACAGAAATAGCGCCTCGTTACGTCTCAGACTGAGAGATACGGAGCGACTTCACGTCCAAACGCTTCAGAAACAAACACAAGAGCAACAAAATGTGAATGTGTTTCTGTTAAATATCACAAAGAACAGCCACGAGAGCATCCACTATGTGATGGGGTCTGATCTCTCAAGACGTACCTTTTTCCTAATGTTTTTTGTAAAGAACCCTTAAAGAACACGTAAAGAACAATGGTTTTAAAGAGCCGTTGGAGAACGCTTCTTTTCTAAGCGCGTGTGTATTAATCGGGTAAGTGTGTGGAACAAGCTCCAAATTATTGCTCATTATTTTCTTCTTCATATCTAGAACCTGTCAGGAGTTCAACGTTTAGCTGCTTGGAATCCGCACTCTCAGGAAAAAGGCTCTTCATG
Organism: Pangasius larnaudii; assembly: GCA_037576815.1. NCBI lineage: Eukaryota > Metazoa > Chordata > Actinopteri > Siluriformes > Pangasiidae > Pangasius > Pangasius larnaudii. The sequence continues at coordinate 309,412 of CM074923.1, read as the reverse complement.
GCTCCGTTAGATGATGACGTGTTCTTAGCTGCTCTACTCGAGTCCTTTCTGACAGCGAAACCTTTTGTTGTAAAATTCTACATAAAATGTTTATCGCTTCCTCCAGAGGAGCAACTGTAGGGTTCTGCATTAAAAAGTGTACACCTGAGTAGTTCTCAAATAAAACACTTTTCAGAACTAAGAGTACTTCAGTATCCGGAGAACCCTTGAAAAACCCGTCTTAATAATCTAAATAATAATAAAAATCTCAGCCTGTCCCTCAGGGGAATCGCTAAAGCTCTTTTACAGTAAAAGCGTTAAACAAGACGAGACTCATACACCGAGTGGAAGCGAGCTGCAGCTGAACGCTGCTGGAACACAGCCAGGACTTCGCATGTTAATACGCACACGTGAAACCTACACGTGCGGTGTTTAGACCCCTGACATGTTTTATACATTTTGACATCCAGGTCACGTGGTCCAGTTTTCCTCATACGAATATTTTTTCACGTGCGATCTCATATTACTGACGCGATATCATCTGAGTTCACGTGTACAGTTTCAGGATTTAACGTGTTGAAGTGATTTTTTTTACATATGATCTTGCATGACTCAGATCTCAGACAAACACGTGAACTGTGTGTGATGCTTCATTAAGACAGAGAGATATACTGGAAGTTATTTTTATCGTTTATTAAAAAAAACTCCATTTTATCCTCCTTTCTGATGTCTTTTCTTCACCAAAACCACATCCTCTACACCTCCATCCCGAGTTTATCTCCAGATTTTAGGTGTGTGTGTGAGTTTGTCATCTCTATTCACCTTTTCTAAGATTCACATAAAAACATGGAAGAAAAAAAAGACTTTCTTTCCTTTTCTTTTCTTTTCTTTCCTTTTCTTTTCTTTTCTTTTCTCTCTGTGTCATTATCAGAGCCAATTATGGTTGTGAATGAAATCTGTCCCGACCTGCCCGCATGTTCCACCTTAATCACAGAGAACACCACCGGAGAGAACACCACGGGGGGCCTGCGTGTGTGTGTGTGTGTGTGTGTGCGCGTGTGTGTGTGTGTCTGTGTGTATGCGTGTGTGTGTGTGTGTGTGCGTGTGTGTGTGTGTCTGTGTGTATGCGTGTATGTGTGTGTGTGTGTGTCTGTGTGTATGCGTGTGTGTGTGTGTGTGTGTTTTAAACAGAACATTTTTAACGAGGAAGTTTTCCAGAGCTGCGTCATTCACTTTATTCTGCCACTCGAGTCGAAATGTCATTTAAAAATATTATAAAATTTATTCTGCTTCCCTTCTGATTGACCCAAAATGTCACGTAGCGCTGTAAGCTAACTAAGCTTAGCGCTTGGCATTCACAGTAAAGCATAAATATTTATTTTGTAAATGTATTTTTATTAACAGATATTTACAGAGTGGATCTGAGTCTGTCCTTTTCATCAGATTCCTTCATATCGACTCAATGAAAATAAATTTCTCTCCCGTGTTGAAGGTCACGGCTTTTGGCTTTTTACGGTTTATATTAAAAATAGCTTATTAACCTGGAAGTCACAAAAATATTAAATAAAAAATGTCTTCAGTGTTAAATAAAATCCCTTCAGTTTCCACTGATCAGCGTGTGTGTGGAGCTTTGAACTGTGAATAAATGAATAAATAAATATTTATCCGATAAACTGAATAAAGATAAATCATGTTGCTAATGTGTGTGTGTGTGTGTGTGTGTGTGTGTGTGTGTTTGAAGAATCAGCAAACACATAGAAAAGGTTCTCTGATCTGATTAAACCAAAACTGACCTGTTTGGCCTTGGAACAAAACACTATGTTTGGTGTAAACGGAAAACAACTTTCTCGACTGTGAAGCACGGTGGCGGTAGCATCATTCCCCTTGTCTCTGACTAATCCCCTCTTTAGCCGCTCACTGGCCGTTTCCTCGAGGCAGCGTCGCAGCTCTGTCGCCTTCTTAACATCTGTAATAGCAGAACTTTGTCCTGGACTTGTTTTGATCTCTCTTTGGTGTTTAGGTTGTAACACACTGTGGGTTCCTCCAGGAACAGGAGTCTTTACTCTGAGATCATGTGACACTTTATTTACACACAGCTCCGATCCGTTCTGCTCATCATCTCACTGCTGATGGAAACTGAACCAGAACTGATATAGTCATAATCCGCATATCTCATAAATGTTGAAAAATCTATTTTCTCTGATTTCTGTTATTTACTTTAATCCGTAATTTAAATCTGTAAAAATAATTACTTTAATTTAGTAAACTGATTTTCTTTCATTTCTACTATTAATGTTATTTTACTTTATTATGAGTGTGTGAATCATTTTTGTTCCACATGAAATCCTCCTCATTTGTGTTAAAAATAAGGTTTAGTGCACTTGTAGTAGGGCGCATCGGGGTCAAGGGCCTGTTATTCAGCACTCGGGTATTTTCAGTAGTTTATATAATTATATTATTATATTATTATGACGTGAATGAGACTGAAGTGAATATAAGGAGTTTATTTTCACACTGTGTCCTTCTCTTGCACTGGATCAACTCACAGCAGGTTGGATTTTTATTTCTGTTCATTATTCGTCTCTTGTACATTCTGATTTAAATGATTATTTACTACTTCACAGGAAATCTACAGTTAAATATAAAGTGTGAATCTCCAACTTCAGTAATTTATGTAATTTATTTTGTATTTGATAAATATTTAATGAAGTAAAGAGTTTAATGTTCCTAATTAATTGGATAACGTCTTTTATACTATATATTATATATGATATATTAAATATGATGGTTAATAACAGATACATTTGAGTTTGATTGAAGCTCCGCCCCTTATTTCAAGCTCATGAATGTGATTGGTTCAAAGAACAAGACAGACGGATGCTAAATATAGTCCTGCAACAAACTCTGACATTTTTCCATTTAATATTTTTATTTCTGGCACCAAAATTTACTGAGAAAAATAACATTTTAAATCAGCTTGAAACTCCTGAGGACAGAGAAGAGGAACTTGTTTCACTGATGCTCTACAACATTTACTGTAACTGTAAAGGGATAAAAAGTATGACATTCTTCAATGTCGTCGTTGATTATTTTCCTGTAACAGCACCACACACTCAGTGTTTATTACTTACTAAATGGTCTATAGTACATTATTAAATACAGAGCTCTTAGATTGCACAGGAACCCAAACAGGAAGTTGAGCTTTAAACACTCAGATGTTTGCAGCTAATAGGCTAATTAGCATTTTAATGAGAATGTGCTGAAGTCAGCTAAAATAAATTCTTTACGATAGAGAGTTTGAGATCTTCATACAACAGCTAACGCTCAGGCAAGAAGGCCAAGTAGAGATGAATTTGAACTCATTGTGTTTTAACAGGAAGAACATAAAACTATTATTTTTACTCATCATCACCTATAAAAGATTTTAAAAACGAAACTGCGTTCACAAAACTACACGTAAGAAAACATTTACACGTTTACATACAAGTTAAAATGTGAAGTACAGAGAGAGAGAGAGAGAGAGAAAGACAGACAGAGAGAGGGAGAGAGAGGGAGAGAGAGAGACAGAGAGAGAGAGACAGAGAGAGGGAGAGAGAGAGACAGAGACAGAGAGAGACAGAGACAGAGAGAGAGACAGAGACAGAGAGAGACAGAGACAGAGAGAGACAGAGAGAGACAGAGAGAGAAAGAGAGAGAGACAGAGAGAGACAGAGAGAGAGACAGAGAGAGAGACAGAGAGAGAAAGAGAGAGAGAGAGACAGAGAGAGAGAGAGGGAGAGACAGAGAGAGAGGGAGAGGGAGAGACGGTTATTTATTCCCTTCAGATTAATCTTTTCACCACGTGTGAGACAAAAGGCACAAAAGCAGAAAGAGGCCATCGCTCCATCGCTTTATCGCTCCATCGCTTTATCGCTTTATCGTGGAACGGATTTGGCGCGAGAGACCTCACATACTGTTACTTTCTCAAATCCATATTACACTTTTTGTCTTTTTGTGTTTTATAGCGAGTGTGGACCGCACACAGGCCGCCTCGTCCCGCATTCTTCCCCTCATTCCCTCATTCTTTATGGCTGGAATTCATGTGTCAATGCGAGGCCGATCCCCCGCTCGCCGTCTTTGTCTCTGCCCGCTGGAGCGCGACGTCTCCTTCTTAATCATTGATCCAATTAATTTAGGGCACTTCTCCCCTAAACAAAGAGGTCATTGAGAGGAGACGCTGCACAATCGCGATGACTTCATGCGGTGATTGACGTCGCGCTGCAGGTCTTTTTTACACACGGGGATTTGGGGAGTGTTCATAAAGATGGCCACACCGAGAGAGACGCCCTTTAAACACCTCATTAATGTTCCTCCTTTCAATAGAGGTTCCACCTGTGTGTTCTACAGAGCATTACTGTTCCCTCACACACACACACACACACACACACACACACACACTGAGGTATTTGTTTATTAGCTTTACTCATAATAAAGTAATAAAGTGGAAACTCGGTTCTGTTTTTATTCACTTTTTACATTGCTATTATAAATGTTTATAAATTTTAAGTGTTTTATGTTTTATCAAAAAATTAATTAACTTATTGCAGTCCAACATGTTTATGGCTGGAAGAGTGATCGCTAACGTGTTGAGATAAAGCTTAAATCTTATTTCATTTTTTTCCTAATATGACGTTCTGGTTTTAAGAAACCTCAAGGATAGAAACGCTGTGTAATGCTGGTGATTTAATTCTTAGCCGTGAGTCATTGAGTCTCATTGAAACTTGGTTATTTATCTTTCTGGAGGTTAAAATGCTTAATGAGCTCAGGATTTTAGATTTGTGTATTTCACACTGACACACTGTGTGACTTTTATGAAGTTTTTAACGCTACACCTGAGACGGCAGCTGCAGAAGCAGCGACTAAAATTCCCCAAGAAAAACAAATGTATCCTGAACAAACACCGTCTGTGTGGTGCTGTTGGTAAGGTTCCGCATACAGTATGGTGTTAATTGCACCTGAAGAACGTGCTCACGCTTTACCTTAGAATGCTTTAATCATTTCCTCGTGTAGAAATATGGGTCTCAGTGGTAAATCGGTTTTCATGTAGAGTTCAGGAATCCATCATGATGAACAATCGAGCACTCCATAAACAGCTTTAACACATAAACACACAATAGGCACAGTGTGGAACAAACCCCCTACTGAAGGCATTGAGTGTGATGGAGGAGGAAAAAAAAACAAGACGCCATTTTAACCTTCTGAAAAGGTTTGAGGTCTGAAAAGCATCTTCTCATTGGCACAAGAATGATAAAAACAAGCAGGTGTGGTGGAGAGAGAAAAAGATGTGCTGTCTTTTATATATCACATACTGTGTCAATAAATGTATATTTGTTACATAGAAAAATATATTGTTTAAATTTTGAGTATATTCTTGCTTGCTAATGAGTGAATTGTTTGAAGTAAACTGGTATATTAATCTACAGTCCCCTCCGAAAGTATTGGAACAGCAAGACTAATTCTTTTGTTTTTGCTAGACATTAGGCTTGAGATCAGAAGATGAATATGAGATCAGAATTTCAGCTTTCATTTCCTGATATTTACATCTAACGTGTCAAACAACTGAAAACATGGAAGCTTTTGTTTGAACCCACCCATTTTTCCAAGTGAGGAAAAATATTGGAACAGGACAGGTGTGACTGACAGGTGTGTCTTGTTGCCCAGGTGTGACCTGTTAGATTGATTGTTTAAACAGTTAATAGCTCTGAATGTCTACTCATGGTCTTAACTTTTGTTCTTAAAAAGGATAAACCACCATGAAGACCAGAGAGCTGTCAAAGCAAGCCATTTTGAAGATGAGAAAAGAGGGAAAATCAATCAGAGCCACTGCACAAGCACTGGGAAGCCAATACAACAATTTGGAATGTCCTGAAAACTAAAGAAATCACCGATGTACTAACAACCAGACATCAAACAGATCGGACGAGGAAAACAACAGCAGCTGACAACAGAAACATTGTGAGAGCTGTGAAGAAAAAAAACAAAAACAAGACAGTGACATCACCAACAACCTCCACAGGGCAGGGATGAGGGAATCACAATCCACAATTTGAAGAAGACTTCAAGAGCAGAAATATAGAGGCCAAACCTCTCATCAGCAGTAAGATCAGAAGGCCAGACTGGAATTCACAGAGAAATATAGAGGTGAGCCACAAAAGCTCTGGAAACAAAATTAACCTCTACCAAACTGATGGAAAGGCCAGTGTGGAGAAAGAAAGGATCTGCTCATGATCCAAAACATACGAGCTCATAGAGCAAGCATGGTGGAGGTAGTGTCATGGCTTGGGCTTGCATGGCTGCTTCTGGAACAGACTCACTGATCTTTACTGATGATGGAGCTCATGATGGTAGCAGCAGAATGAATTCAGAAACCTAAAGAAACATTCTGTCTGACAATTTACAGAGAAATGCATCCAAATTAATCAGGAGGAACTTCATCATGCAGCAAGACAACGACCCAAAACACACTGCAACACAACAAAGCACTTCATCAGGGGGAAAAGTGGAAGGTTTTAGACTGGACGAGTCCATCAGCAGACCTTCACCCAACTGAGCAGCATTTCAGCTCCTGAAGAGGAGACTGAAGGGAGAAACCCCCCAAAACTAAGAACAACTGAAAGAACCTGCGCTACAAGTCTGGAAAAGCTTCACAAATGAAGAATGCAGCAGTTTGGTGACATCAGTCCTTCACTGGCTTGATGCAGTTATTGCAAATGAGAGATGCAACCAAATATTACGTGTTATTTACTTAATAAACAGGACAGAACAGGAAATAAGGTTGGGACCCCATAATGGCCAAAGGTGTGGCTGGGACTGCAGGATTCTGCAGGACCACAGTGTGAACACAGAACCACCAACAGGCAAGAGTGAAACCACAGGACCGATGAGAAGTGATGTTTGTATTGCAGGACCACCGGTAGGGATGTCAGGACTACCACTGGTATGGGTTTGATGGTGGAGACACTGGTGCCAGAACAGCAGCTGGTGGAGCTATAAGCTATAGGTCATTGCTGTAATAAAGCCTTCAGCTGGGCTCTGCAATGGAGACTTAAAATGGCTGACAACTGAGCAGACATTAATCCTAATATTTGGGGATCAAGAAGATGGAGTACAGAAACTAGGACAGACACAGAAGCACAGATCCACACAGGTTAATGTTCAGGGTGGATCAGGACAAAACTGGAGTGTTCCAGGGGTTAAATACCATTCCAACTGATCTTATCTGATCTATTCCTCCACCAGTTTATTCTGTTTTTGTTTTAGCAGTACTGTGTCTCTGCATGGTTTCACCAAATTACAACATGGCACAAATTATGTTGAGAGCGAATTCCGATGACGAGAGGAGGAAAAACAGAGAGAAACAGAGAGAAACAGAGAGAAGCAGAAATGAGATCTTCCTCGTGTTTGAGTGTGGAACTCCCCAGTCTCCGCTCAAATATCAAATATCCTGAACATGATGTAATGCAGCCGAGCTTCTGGCCTTGTACTGTGACTTATCACTGTCCAGAAACCGTGTGTGTGTGTGTGTGTGTGTGTGTGTGTGTGTGTGTGTGTGTGTGTGTGTGTGTGTGTGTGAGCACAGCAGGTGTAAGGAAGAGGGAAAAGTAAAGGTCTGTTGAAAACTGTTTCCCTGAAGACATAAATATTAGATGATTATTCTTTGAGACACTGGAGTTATTGTGCTGGTGTGTGAAGAACAGGCTCAGCATCATAAAGCATGGAATTTAAACACACACACACACACACACACACACACACACACACACACACACACACACACACACACACACACACAGAGTTTACGACCATTGTTTCTATGAAAAGTGTTGAAACAAAGCAAACAGGATTTTATTGCAAGATGTAAAAAAATTACAATAACCATATTAGTGCACTGAGGATAGATTTCTAATCGTAAAGATAAATCTTTATTCCTCTTTTGTCCTTTTCCTTTTACAGTGTACCGTGAGCTAAGTTTCCATCCACTTTACGTGCATGCAAGCGATAAAATAAACACAAGTTAAAGATGTTTGTGCATTTTGCTGCCTACAGCAAGTTTCATTGTATACAGTTATTTTTAAAGGCGTAGTTTTTGTGCGCTTTGGCCTCACATCCCGGCTGTGCTTTTGTGTCACTGAAAATGAAGCTTTTAAAAAAAATTAAACTCGACTTTCATGATTTTCTTGTGGACAGGAGCTGAAAACGCCGATGTGGCAGCATTCGCCTGTGTGTTAACATTGTGTGTGATTTGCTAGGATTTGTTATGAATGCGCAAGCACACGGTTACTCACTGCTGATGATCAGGTTTTACTTTGTGTTCTGTTTTTTTTCTTATTTGATAATGTGTGTGTGTGTGTGTGTGTGTGTGTGTGTGTATGTGTGTGTGTGTGTGTGTGTGTGCAGTTTAATTTGACTTTGTTTTATTATTACTCTCGGACCTGGGAGAACTCGCTGTATTCCAGTAGAACCTTCCACCTCATTGCCACTACACACAGATGAACCCTCATAGTTGTCATTTTTCCTTTTAGAACTTTTGGCCACGATCCTGACCATGGTACAGGAGTTACTGACGATGACAACGACGTGCACTGACCGAGTTTTTGACGTGACGCTTGGCACTTATGCAGACAGAGTCCACAGGGTGATGGAGCTGTAGTGAAAAACAAGACCTAGAATTTTAAATGCGACCAAGATTTCACAGCTCACATCTCTCTCATGAACAGATACAGTAAGTACAGTTTTGAGTTGATGCATTATCATGAACTTATCTGAGAGAGGAACAGGTCAGGGTAATGTGTTCCCAAGACCAAGACATCTTAAGAACTTCAATCCTGATATGTGATGAAAATTAATACATAACAGAAGTAGTTTTCCTGTCAAAAACCTTTCACCTTCTACATTTCACATCTTTACAATGTACTAACGATTTCTCAGTGCTGAAATATGTCTCTAATCACGTGAAACCATGTGAATAATAATGATGAAATTTTCAAATTTTGATATAATTTCTAATTAGAACAGTAGTTTGAATATGTTTTTGGAGAACCAAAGCTTTAATACAAATCAGAGTTTAAATCAGATGAATGTAGATTTTGAACAGAAACAGAATTTAAAATGAATATTAAACGAGCTGAAGGTTGTGTAGACGTTTAAGACGAACGATCTGCATTTTATCTACTCAGTTCTCGTTTTGTGTTTTTTGTGTTTGCTAAACCATAAATTACACTTCAGAGCGAAGAGAAAATGCGGCGCGGTGTTTATTAGTGCTGAAGAGACGGGACTAGCATGTCTTACACTTGTGTAGTGTACGCTCATTCTTCCCCTTCCCTTTCTGTTCTCTTCTCTGCTTCAAAAACACAGCTGGAGAAGAGAAGATGAGGGTAGTGTCTCCTCAGGAGGTCTAACACACACACACACACACACACACACACACACACACACACACACACACACACACACTACCCGTCATATTGTATGTGGTGTGAATAGAGCAGAGAGAGAAGGGGATCTCATTCTATCTTCCATTCGTTCCTTCTTTTTTCATTTCGTGCCTCTTGGACGTTTGAAATATGTTCTCCAGCTGCAGGGACACACACACACACACACACACACACACACACACACAAACACACACACAAAGCATCAGCTATTCAGAGCTGAGGAACTCCAGCGTGAGGCCTGAAAGCTCAGGTTGGAGCCACACAGGGGAAAAATCTCCCTCTACAGGGTAAAAGATCCCGGCATGGGGTGAAAAATTCCCCACACAGGATAAAAAGTCCTGCATACAGCATGAAGGATCCCTCCAGGGGGTAAAAAATCTCCCAATGGGGTAAAGAAAATCCCCCCACAGAGTGAAACATGTCTCCACAATGTATAAAAAACTCTATGGGGTGAAAAATCTCTTAAATGGAACCAAAACCCACATTAAGTAAATAAAAACAAATGGGGTTGAAGCTGTTGTTTATATGGAAAATGTTTGTGTGTGTGTGTGTGTGTGTGTGTGTGTGTGTGTGTTGGTGATTATTAATATATTTGGTGGTTTATGGTGTGGTTTGATGGTTGTCATGTGTTGGTGGTTGATAGCATGTGTTTAGAGTTTGATGGTGTGTGTGCAAATAAGGAGTTCTTCCCTTAGCATTGACTATGTACCTAAATCCTTTAAACTAGCAGTTATCAAGCCCTTGATTAAAAACCTGACCTTGACCCTGTCAGCTGTATAACTATAGACCAATATC
>CM074923.1:244302-247870 GCA_037576815.1 Pangasius larnaudii | reverse complement strand
TATAACACTCACTCTATAACTCACACACTGTGTAACACTCACTCTATAATGCACACTGTGTAACACTCACTCTATAACACACTGTGTAACACACTCTATAACTCACACTGTGTAACACTCACTCTATAGCTCACACTGTGTAACACTCACTCTATAACTCACACACTGTGTAACACTCACTCTATAACTCACACTTTGTTACACTCACTCTGTAACTCACTCTATGTAACACACACTCTATAACAATTTATCTCACTTATACACCTGAGCAGGTGAGGGTTAAGGGGCCCAGCAGTGGCAGCCTGGTGGTGCAGGGGATTGAACTCATGACCTTCCGATCAGTAGCCTACGTCCTAACCACTGAGCTAATTCAAGTCATAGATTTTGTACACAAGGGGTTATTACTTATTTATTTAGTTTTTCTTCATGGGAAAAAGTTGTGTATGTACAGTTTGTATTGTAATTTTGGTCAGAAGTAGCATTGATCTTTAGTTAACTTTGTTCTTGTGCAGTTGTCTGAGATTCAGAACGATTTCGGTTTCATATTCAGATTTTAAATAACAGAGTGTTAATGCTGTAGACAGCTTTAGTTAATGTTATTAAACGTGCTTTATAAATACATATGGCTTCTGGGTTTTTCAGGGTTTTGGCCACAGCAGTGTATTAAAGAGTGAAGTTCTCATCACTGTGCTCTGTGTTGTGTTTTTTCTCTCCTCAGGGATGTGATAAAGAGAATAGACCAGTCGGAGTTCGAGGGCTTCGAGTACATCAACCCCCTGCTGCTCTCCACCGACGAAGCAGTATGAGGGAGGAACGGGACGTAACGGTTCTGTCGGCTCGCCCGCGGCTCTGAGCGAGCTACAGAGGGTTTTTTTAGTTCTGACTGTGTGACTTCAGCAAGCGAGAGAGAAAAAACTCCCTACAGCACTGCATCTTCTACGACTTCTCATCTCTCAGACTCGTCTTCTCATCTCACACCCCCTCAGACTCCTCTAAAGTGGAGGCAAAAACACAACAAATGAAAACAGAACTGGAGAATTTTTACATTTAACAAAGCTGAGTTCCCTCAAAAATCATCCAAATTGTCTTCCTCCTTCCCATCATCCTCTCTGATTTTGTTGGTTTTTGTGCCTGTCCTCGTCGTTACCCAGAATCCCCTGCTACAGCTCATGGTTCTATTTGAGAACTTGATTTAACGTGCACTTCTTCTTCTTCTTCTTGTATTTGTTGTTTTTAACTGAATCTCAGATGTAGGCATGTGCCGATGTTCAGGTTTATATGAGGCAGCATAAAGGCGAGGCGTCTCTTACAGGTCCGTCAGAATCCCATAATTCACTTCACCAGACGAGAGAATGTGCGAAAATCACGGATAATTTTATCATGATGTAGTCATTTATCTGAAACAGGATTTCGGAAACCGTGGCGAAATGGTCACGTTATAGAGCTGTAATATCGGCACATGCTCACTCCGAACACGAATGTTAAATTAAACACGATGTTTAATTAAAGAGAAAAGTTTAATTGTAATTTACGCTGATGTATTTACTTAACTTACAATGCCTTTTATAAAATCCGAACCATGATTTCTTTAAATTTACTCACAAATCAGCAGACAAACCATTAACAAAAAAAAAAAAAAAAGAAACAAAAAGTGCCTCAAAGATCAAATATCCACATGAATCCTCACTAAAGTCAATAAACGGTAAATAAATTCTGATTAAAAGTGAAAAGAGTCACAGGGAGCATCGGCCGTGTCTCAAACCGCAGAGAGATTACGCACATCAGTATTCAGAACTCAGACGCCACTGCAGACTAAAGTGCTGTTCAGAAGTGAGGCGAGACTCGCGCACCTGGGGGTGGAGTTTGTCCAAAACAGAGACGGCCCCGCCCCTCAGACGGCCCCGCCCCTTCCCCTACACAGATCAGTGTGCTGCTGCTGAGTGTAAATACTGTGGCATGTTTGAGTGCGTGATCCCGGTGCACGCGGTCTGAGGCGCAGCTCTGTGTTCGGTGTGTTAGCGATGTCCGAGAATCACGACATTCAGCACCCACATGCAGATTTATATAAAAATATCTTCACTCCTGCTTCCTTCCATCTCAGGTTCTTTAATCGGGACAAATCTAAAGGCTTGAATACGCTAGTCACCGCTAGCGTAAAACATATCGACGTTTTGTTTAATACGGAGGTGATAAAGGTTCTGAAATGTTTACAGAATCTAAACAGCACATTAAAGAGTTCATCCTGAGGCTAACGCTAATGTAGCTAACAAGTAACAAGAGTCTGTTTCTCCCAAATTTCCGTCCGTCATCGTCTCGCTGAACCTGATTTATTCAGGACGCGCCATTTAATGTAGCCCCGCCCCCTTTAGGTCACATGCACATGGCTGGTTATTATAATAATAATAATAATAATAATAATAATAATGAATTATTCATTTATTATTATTAAGATGAAAATCCTCACACACCCAGAGTAATTAATACACTCACACACACTCGCACACTCACTCACTCACACACTCACTCACACAATCACACACACACACACACAAGCAGGCTCGTTCCCAGCTCAATCTCACTGCTTTGTTAATAAAAACGCAGAAGAAACATTCGCTTTTTCTTAATGCAGAAATTAATCTTCAGTTTATTTCAGCCAATCACAGGCGACTTCGCTGAAAACGAGAGTAAATGCGAACCCGATCACATCCGTCCTGTGTGATGAATGCTAGCAGTGCTAATAGGATTAGTTAGCGCTGTGTGTGTGTGTGTGTGTGTGGTATAATGAGCTGATGATAAAGAAACGTGTCGCTAACGAAGCACAGATTTCAGGACGACGTTCTATTCGAGTAAATCACTCGATACAAGTAAATAAATAAATACATTTAAGTTGGTCGTGTGCTGATCGTATTAAATAAGATCTTATTTATCTTATTTACGATTGTAACTTGCCATCAGAATCATTTCCATGGTTACATTTAGCTAGCTAGCATAACTCTTCACTAGAAGCTTCACTACGCTAACAGCTAGCTAATGTAAGGAAGTGAAGGATATTTTAAAGTTGTTTTATTTTTCATGACACATGAGTATCATGACAATTAGGCTAGTTTTGCTAGCATCGAATGCTAATCAGCTTGTCTCTGCTAAACTGTTTTTGTTGCTAAGCTGAGATGCTAATTACCGAAGTTAACATACAGTGAATCTGAATCCTGAGATACTGACAGCCGAAGCGCTAACGGCGTTGTGATGCCATCAGTTAGCATTTGTAGTAGATACAGAGCTGACTAGCATCGCTAGTTAGCTAACTGATTTATGCTAGCTAGCATGTTGAATAAGTAAGCTTTGGACTAGAGCTAGCTGCTAGCAAAACTTAGCAAACTTAGCAAAACTAGCCTAATGATGCTTATTGTTACTATGTTGTGGAAAATAAAAGCCTAAAGATAATTGTGATGTAATAATTTTATATCAGTTTTAGATCAGCGGCTAATAACGAGTTCGAGTCCTTAAATAACGCCACACACATTTCTGAATATTCTTATTTTTATTGCATTTTAAGAAACAAAAACTATTT
>CM074923.1:236802-239302 GCA_037576815.1 Pangasius larnaudii | reverse complement strand
GGAGAGATGGATGGATGGAGACAGAGAAAACGGGTCCAGGAAAGAACGCTTATGTCATTAGGACTGTTGTTCTCCGTCGCCATGGTTACAGGATGGGAGATGTAAAAATAGCGGGCACTAAACACGCTCCCAAAAAGCAGGCTGAGAAAAGGAGAGAGGGAAAAAAACGACAGGAGGAAAGGGAACAGGACATTTTATACAAAATCAGCCAAATCACTGGTTTTTAGAAATAAAGGACAGAATCTCTGCGTCTTTACTGAGGTGTGTAAAAGTTATTTTAGGTTCGATTTAAGGGCTTTTTTCAGGGGATTCTGCATCAGGAGCGCAGTAACACACAGAGCTCATTCCACTGTATTTACTGAATAATGTGCTTCAGGAGGAATAAGTGAGTAATAATCTCAGCAGTGACTCGCAATCATAGATTTAGGTGTTACAGGACGACATTAATGACAGCAGAGCCTCAATCACAAGGGAGTCGAGAAGCTTTCACACTTGACTCATGCTACAGGCTACTGTCCAGTGAATATTTAGAGTAACTCTGTAATATGCAGTTGAGAGTCAACAAAATACAGCAATCTTATCTGCAAAGGGCTGCAGGTTTTCATCACATATATTGGAGCACACGTGATAGCTGACTGGAGGATAAGGTGAGATCAGGTGTGGCTCACGCTGGGCTGAAATAAAAACCTCCAGCCTTGTGGCCCTTTGTGGATAAGAGTGAAGACTCCTGATGTGCAGTCATCCAGCGTTCAGTCCAGCAGCTCGCTTTTAGACATAGCTGTGTTCAAGGTGATGTCGTTTACCAGCATTGCCAAGTTTCAGCAAAATTTCCAACACAACTACATCTCAAAAACCTCACAAAAGACCTGAAATTACCAAAACCTTCAGCAGTGTTAAAGGGTGACACATTTTTCCCTTTTTCTCAGCCTTTGTGTGGGGAAACAAGGTCACTTCTGATGTACAGATTTTATCCTCTCCACAATCCCTCATTCCCTCTCCCAAGCCTTACAATATCTCTTACAATAGAAATGGTTCTGTACATCATACACACACCATCTGCAGTCACACTCTACACCTTGCAGAAATCTATTAGAAGTATTTTTAAACTAGCCCAATCTGGCAACCTTGTCATTAACTGTCCTGCCTGCATGAAGCAGCGTGATTTGTGCCCCATTGGGCCTCAGCGCTTGTTGCAGTTCCCACTTTTGACCTCTAGGTGCAACAATAACTCTATGGACATCTGGAAAGGTGAGTAAATCAAAGGAACATCGGCTTTTATCTGTCAAATTGCTCATTCAAAAGAGATGATTAGTATTAGTAACATTTGTTAAATTGCTAATATCTATGATGGGGCTCGGCACATCTGAATAAACTGAAACTTTTACTATTTTCTAAATGTTGAAGTTTAAAAGGTGATCTGTGATTCGTTCTGGATGTGTAATGGTGCCTGATGGTCTCTGATGGTGTCTGTGTGATAATGAACCATGGTTTAATGGTTATTTATTAAAACCTAATGGACTTTCAGTGACACAGAAATAATACACTGCAGTATGTAATAAATTCAGAATACCCATAATGCACTAGTGCACAGTGTAGTGAACAGACATGGAAAGATTATTTCAGATGTTAAATATCATGATGTATCGTGTATCTGATTATTGAGTGTCAGTATGAAATAAATGCAGCGTTATTTCAGTAATCGAGCTGAAACACTGCGTAATGATTGAGGATTAACGGCGTATCAGTGTATCAGAGCTGTGTGTGTGTGTGTGTGTGTGCGTGTGTGTGTGTGTGTGTGTGAATGTGTGTGTGTGTGTGTGTGTCTGCTCTGTGTGTGCTGACTTTTTTTTTTATTAGTGTTGTTGGAGAAGCCGTGAGTGTGGAGGCAGAGTGACTCGGTTTGGTTTGGCTTCTCCAAAAACCCATGACGCAAATCCAAATGAAAAAATAAAAGGTGTTGGCTGCAGCCTGGTGTCTGGAGAGGTTCCCCGTCTTCATGCAGGAACTCACCATGAATATTCACGCTGACGGAATGTGAATAAACCACATGAAGAGGCAGAGGCGGTCGCTGCGGGCTGCGTCCCAAACGCCCTTGTGTGTGGTAGAAGGGCTCTTAACAAAATTCATAATAATGAGGAATGCTGAAGAGAGCGAGTGGACTCAGACGGAGGAGATGCTGTGACAGGAATAACATTCGCTAGAACCAAGAAACATTAGCTTAGCATAGCATGTAGCATAGCATGTAGCATATTTTACAGCTTGTATTTGAGTCATATTCAGAGTTCAAAGGTTACGTCAATATTCGTATGAGGAAAGTTTCAGGTATTCAGAGTCGAGTTACGCAGCCACGCAAGTGGATTTTCTGATCCACATTCAGATTATTTATTTATTTATTTATTTATTTATTTATTTAAATACCTGCGTGTAGTTGCCAGATTTTTGTTGAGTAGAAGAGTCCAAGAGTACAATAACTGGACCACTGTGTTTAAACACACACTCA
>CM074923.1:144505-155113 GCA_037576815.1 Pangasius larnaudii | reverse complement strand
ACAGTACAGCTCCCCATATGTGATCCCCAAACCATCTCCACAGCCCCCAGGTGGAACCATCCCCAGCAAACCAAACGGTTCTTCAGGCCGTCCATATGGGGCCCGAGCAGCAGCGAGCGAACTCAACCGATGAGACTCCAACCAGTTTGATGCTAGTAACATTGCTGTTCTTTCCCATTCCTATTCTTCTAACCTGGAATACCTGACAATCGGATGCTGTCTCTTCTACCTGCCTCGGGTGTTCACCTCACTCATCATCACGGCTGTCTACATCCCACCTCAAGCAGACACCCATATTGCCTTCATTGTTTCCAGAGAATTTAAAAAGGCCAATTTAAAACAGGTCATGCCAAACTTCCACCAACATATCACGTGCCCCAATGGGGTGAAAAGACACTGGACTACTGCTACACTCAATTTAAGAAGGGTTACAAGCCACTTCTCAACCTGTGTTTGGCAAATCTGACCATACCGCCAAGGTCTCATACTGGAATATTAAAACAGGATGTTACAGGAAGCCCCAGAGTCATGATATGCTTCATTGCTACGGTGACAGATCTAAAATCTCATGCCCAAGAGAATGGTTAGGTTCTTTCCCAACAAGAAACTGTGGTTTGATAAATCTATCCAAGATGCACTGAATGCATGCACTATAACGCTGTGCTCCAGGTGGGAGACCTGGCATGGAGTGCAAAGCGGGATCCTATAGACACAGGCATATAGACAAAAGCTAAAAGGTGCTACAAGAACAGAGTGATGTCTCAGCTCCGGCTTTTATCTGGTTCTTCTCAAGATTTCTTCCTCATATTGTCTCAGGGAGTTTTTCCTCACCACAGTCACCTCTGGCTTGTTCATTGGGGATAAATTTATAAACTTAAATTTTATATCCTGAATGTATTTTTTTTTGTAAAGCTGCTTTGTGATAATGCCCATTGTGAAAAGTGCTATACAAATAAAACTGAATTGAATTTAATTGAATGACGCTATCTCCCATGTCCTACACACCATCTTATCTCAATAACTCTGTCGTTACTCGTCACTCTGTTGTTGGGTTCTGGACTTTCTAACTGGATGGCTGCAGGTGGTGAAAGTAGGCGGCTTCACCTCCAACACCCTCACTCACAACTGTGTAGCCACTCACAGATCCAACACTATCTTGAAATTTGCGGATGAGACTGTGGTGGTAGGCGTGATCACCAAGAATGATGACAAGGCCTAGGTGGATGAAGTAGAGAGGCTGTCCCAGGGGTGCCAGGCCAAGATGTGGAAGTTCCACATCTCCTCAGCTATCCAGAAGACATTTTTATACTGCCATGATAAAGAGCATCACTGGGATCATCACTGCCTAGTATGGGAAAAGTAGCAAACGAAAGGTCAGTGGGAAGAGCAGGGTCCAATAATGAAAATCTAACAAACTGAGATCAGAGGGCTAGACAATGTGCAAATATGAGATACATACATACATACACAAGACACACAAGATCACTATCCAAAAACACGACTCAGCGCTTACACGATTGCAGGCAAACGATAAGGTTTTGCACAGATTTTATGTGCCTTTTATGTCAGTTACCTAGAAGTCATTCAAAATTCAGGGGAGGGTTCCATCTGCTGCTCTGGAGGGGAATTGCCATGGCTAGATGTTATGCATAGACACATTCATATATACATACCTTTCCAGATGTGTATTATTTGTATACTCCTGCCCGTGTCATCTTGCACTCTCCCCTCTATATTATATCTTGTACATATTGTATATAGTTTGTATATTTACTGTTTGTTACCTACAGTCTTCAGAGTTGCCGCATCATTTCACTGCAGCTTTGTACCGGCTACGAATGCACATATGATGTGACAAATAAAGCTTTGAATCTTGAATTTTGAATCTAAAGTGATTTATTGATTATAGATAATGATCAGATCATTATCTGTGTGTGTGTGTGTGTTGTGCTTTAGGTTATGAGGAAGACTTTGAGGCTGATGATGAAGGTCCCATGGATGATGGAGTGGACGAGAGAAATAAAATATCTCCATCACTCAGAGAGGAGGAGGATGAGAGAATAAAGGATGAAAATGGAAATGACGATTTGAACAGAAACAGTCAGTGTTTTAATATTTATTTCTACACGTCACTTCACTTCACTTCTATTTAACGAAATATAACTAATTTATAAACTTTGCTCTCATGTTCAGTTTTGAGTTCATTGTCCAGTTCTGTTCACTTTTCATTTCTATTCCATTAGAAGTGAGAGGATCACCGTCCGTTTCCTCTGGTGTGTCCAGAAGCTCGTCCAGCAGTGAGGAAGATGAAGAACATAAAGAGAAGGAGGTGAAGCCTAAGAGACACACGCCCACATTAACACCCAAAAAAGATGCAGAGGAAATGGAAGTCCTGCAGACGAGCAGCATGTCTCTGCCCACTGAGGATGAAAACCAAAACCAGGAGATGGAACACACAGAGAGGGAAGATGGAGAAACTGGAGAACCCAGAGAGGAACCTGGAGAAGTTGAAGAACCCAGAGATGAACCTGGAGAAGCTGAGGAATCCAGAGAAGCACCTGAAGAAAAGGAAGAACCCAGAGAGGAACCTGGAGAAGCTGAGGAACCCAGAGAGGAACATGGAGAAGCTAAGGAACCCAGAGAGGAACCTGGAGAAGCTGAGAAACTCATAGAGGAACGTGGAGAAGCTGAGAAACCCAGAGAGGAACATGGAGAAGCTGAGAAACCCAGAGAGGAACATGGAGAAGCTGAGAAACCCAGAGAGGACCTCAGAGAGGGAACAGCTGGAGATGTGAATAAGGAGGGTGACCGAGGTGAGTATTAGCCTCAGGTTATCCCGTGTTCTCACTGTGTGGATTTTACTGGAGTGTGTGTACTCTGATGAACACTAAACACTATTTAGTGATTTAGCCATTAGCCGCTATCTGGCAGGCACGTGCTGATATTCTGCTTTATATCAGGAGGTTTGTTCTGTTCTGACTTTCTCTCCTTCTGAAAATGAACTTCTGAACTGCTTTTAATAAATAACTAATAAACTAATAAATGATGGAGAAACATGCAGTTCCCCATCAACAGAAATGGTGTGTGTGTGTGCCTGTGTGTGTCTGTGTGTGTTTTGATGGGGTTGTGCTGACACCAGAGACTCCTTCCATAAATATTAAATATTCCATAAACATCTCCTTACAGAAAACTTTACCATATCAGCGCTGTACGAGTCCCTGTGAATGAGCTGTTACTATAGAAATGATAACATTATAAACGATAACGTATTAGAACGAATGCATTAATATAAACCTGTGATTTGCAGCTGCACTACTGTCAGAGCTGCTGTTATAGAAAATTAACACCTTCTGACCAGTCACAGTCCAGATGTCAGGACTGTTGTGGTGTAAAATGATTTCTCAGATATCAGACAGATTATCAGCACATGTCACTCAGCGGTTAGTTTCTGAGGTTAAATTTTATTACAATTCGATGTTTAAATCACTGATGTTTTTACTCTGTTTGTGTTGCTCGTTCTTTCATTTACTTGTTTAATGGTTTGTGATTTATTTTTGTTAAATGTGCAGTGTGCCAGTATTTTTGGACTGAATTAAACATAAGGGTCATAATTATTTTTATGATCTTTAATACTCAGAGATGTTTTGCTCTTTACGCAGTTTGACTTTAACAGTGAAATAGAAACAGAATTCCTTGCTTAATTGTAGCTGTAGCATATTTGTTGTACTGTTAGAAAAGTATGAATTTTGCCCTTTAAGTTCTTTGAGGCAAATTTTTTCCTGAAAATAAAAGATGGTATGGTTTGTAATTAAAGTCTGAAAATACTGTGCGATTTCTGTAAGGATCTTTTTCTCTGCTTTGTTCTTTGAGTTTGCTGTGTGATTATATTTTCTTTATCATATTGTTGTGTTTATTCATTTTATTCTAGGCATGTGCTGATATTACATTATTCTATCATGATAATTATCTGATGTTTTATTGTTTAAACATGAAACTCTAAATGTAAAAATGGAAATGCATGTGTTGTGACTTTTTACTTATGAATTTATAAAAACGTTATAGATTTTATAAAAGCACACTTGCTCCTTTAAACATGTCCACAACAAGGAACCTAATTTGAGAATAGTTTTATTTTATTTTTGTGTTATACATCATCTGATTAGATTATCAGCACATGCCTTGTATACTCATAAACAGATTTAATGTGTTTGTTATTGAGATTTGTTATTATAATCATTGTCGTGCTAAAATTTCGTGCTGAAATGATTATAGAGGTGTTATATGTGGGATTTAAAGTGTATAAATTAAATATAATTTATAATTATAGAAATTTATTAAAATATATATATATATATATATATATATATATATATATATATATATATAAATATTTCACTTATTAATAATCTCTCCAGTTTTCTCCAGCTGTAAATCACTGCACATGAGTGTAAACGTGATGACAGAATTGTTTATCATCCGATTATTAATATTCCGATACATATGCAGAATATTACAGAGAGAAAATAGAGTCAACTTCTAAATTAATCCCACACGTGCCACCTTTCATATGAGGAACTGAGGAGAGAAATGTTATATTTTATTATCGCTACCTGCATGGCATGTGTTTAATCTATTGTTTATTAATAAACTTTTAAACATTTAAAATAAACTTATGAAATTTCATTTTGTGTTGTTTTGTGTTTTTTTTGCATGTCTAGCTACTTTTTGCTGCACCAAATTCAGAATGTTCGATTTTTATTCACTTTTATGTAATTTTGGACGAGTCCTTGTTATATTCTTTGTTTGTTTGTTGAATTTGTGAAAGTTAATTAGTGTTAATAATCCAGCTATTTATTTTCGTTTTTATTTTGACATTCTTCACATTCCTCTTTCTCCTTCTCTGCCTCAAACCCAAGCCAAGTCTGTGCAGGAGAAGTTAGCAGAAGCCATTTTAAACATGGCTGAGTGTGTTTCTGAACCTGAACTCAGTGACACCACCACTGAGGAAGACGAGTTGGTGTCGGTCGTGAGCCAGAGTGCTGGACCAAGTGAGTTTCTCTCTAAACTGACAACTGTATAAGATTTTAAATATAAATTATATAATAAATTCGTGGTAGTGGAGATTTGTGGTAATTGCTCATCTGTTATGATGCTGCTGTGCATAAAAAACTTTTTAAAAAACTAAATAAATTCCTCTTTGTTCCAGGAGCTGAGTCTGAAAGTAACGTGGCCCAGCAGACAGCCAGTGAAGAAAATGGAGCTGAACCTGTGCAAGAGGATGAAATAGAAGAAGCACATATAGAGGAACCCAAAGAGGAACTTGAAAAGGAAACACATAAAACACCACAACCTGAGACAAAAACAGAGGAAGAAGAAAAAGACACCAACCAAACAGAAGTAAAAACTCAAAACACAACCAACGAAGATGAACATCTACAAGATGAACAGAACAATGGTGATGATAATGAAGACCACAAACCAGAAGTAAAACAAGACACAATTGATGAGGAAGAAGGACAAAAGCAAAAGGACAATAATTTCACAAATGAGGAAAATAAATCAAGTGAAAAACCTGAAATGATGGAAAAGCCTGAGGATGAAGAGCCAATAGATGGAGAAGTGCCTAAATCTGAGGAAGCATTTGAGCAAAAACCAGGGACAGAGGCTACAAGTGAAAATTCAGAAAATGCTGAAGAAACCAGGGCAACTACAGTGGAGGAAGAGGACAACATGATCACAGAGAACCCTGAAGAAACATCCATGAATCATGAAAATATGCATCAGAATACTGAGGTAGAAAAAGTAAACGTTGAATGGCTGAATGTTGGAGAAGAGGTTTCTGCTGAGGAGGTCAGAGCTGATGAAGAGGAAATTTTTGATGAAGAATCCAGAAATCTGAGGACTATTTCTGAGGAGACAGGAAATGGCATCACAGAATTTGTTTGCAAAGGCAAAATGGAAGCTACAGAATTAGAATTAAAGGATTCATCAGTAAATGAGGGGAGAGATGAAGATGTGGAAGGTGAAGACGAGAAATCAGAAGAAAGAGTGGAGGTATCTGAAACTCAGGGAGAAAAAGAGCAGAGAGAAGATGGAGATGAGACAGACCTGAGGGATGGTATGGAGAAAACCAAAGACCAGGACCCTCAAGTTAAGGAGGATGAGAACACAGAGGAAGGAAACAAGGATGAGGAGAAAACCAATCAAGAGATGAATGAGGATAGGGCAGACCAAAAAGAACCCACTCCAACAGGTCAAACATCAGAGGAAAAAGTAGAGGATGATGTGGGAGAAAGAGAAGAACAAGAAGAGAATGAGAAGAAAAAAGATGAGCAGAAGTCTGACAGTGAAGGTAAAGACACAGAGAATGATAAACATCAGGAAAAGCTGAAGGAAAATGAATCTTTGAAAGAAACTGAGGTTGGAGAAAGTGAGGTAGAGGATGATTCACACACGTATAGTGAAGGTGGAGAAGAAAGGACAGATGTTGGGGGAGCTGATGCAGAGATGCCAAAAATAGTGATGGAGCAAGAAAACGACAACAAAGAAGAACAGAAAGACAACTCTGATCCCACTTTTCACAAAGCTCTGCAGGAAACTACAGATCGACCTGAAGTAAAATCAGGAGAAATTGAAGCAGAAAACGGAGAAGAAATCATTACTGTAGACCAGGAGGAACTTGATAAGAAGGAAGAAGCTGGACCAGGGGAAGGTGAGGGAACTTCTGAGACCAATGAAGAAGAAATAAATCAAGATATGACTGAAGAAGGAAATATGAAAAATGAACAGATAGATGATAACAATGAGAAAGAAGAAGAGTACCAAAGAGAAATACAGAAAGAGACTACCAATGAAGAAGAAGAAGAAGAAGAGCAGAAAGTTGGTGAAGCAGAGACTGAACAAAAACAAAATGTACAGCAAGAGACAACCAATGAAACAGAAGTAAAAGACAAACAGAAAGATGAGGTGGAAAACATTAAATCACTAATATCAGAGAATAGTAACGATGCTGCCACTGAGGATGAAGCTTCATCAGATGCCAAAAATCCTGCAGAAGATCCTGCATGTGCCGAGACAGAACCCAAAGACACGAATGTTGACCTTGATAGTAGAGCTGAAGAAGAGAGCAGAGCAGGAGATGGCAATCACATTCAAAAGGACAAAAGTGCCGATACTGCTGAAGAAACCAGGAGTGTAGAAGGCAGCACTTCTCCTTCAGAAGAATCTCAGCCTCTGCAGAAAGTCCTGGCTCTAAAAAGAGAGGAGAGAGAAGCTGAACTTATCGTCGCTCCCCGGACAGATCATGAAGAGCTTGTAAGTAACTGGGTTAACATTCACCAAGCCTCAAACTATTTCGAGACATTTGTTGAGCCGCTGGATGAGATGAAGATCCTCGATGGAGAGAGGACAGTAAACGATGAAGCTCTGGAAATAGATGAAACTATACTGAGTCCAAAAGAGTCTCAGGGAAATGAGGAGTCATCTGAGACTGCCGAGGACCAGCAGATCTGCCTGCCAGTGAACAGCGAGCATGAGGAACTGGAGGACATGGTGGTGGAAAACTTCATAATGGAGACTGAAGCTTTAGGAACAGAAGGTCAAAGTAATCCATCCTCTAGCAACCCATCAGAAGAAGAAGAGGAAATGGATTCTGAGCAAACTCCAGAAGATCAAGAAGATGTTTCTGTAAATAACATCATGAACATCTCAGCAACACCACTGATGAAGACTGAAATTAGCCAAGATAGCTAACACTTATTACAGCATCATCTGTAACCCTGATCTCAGCTTCTCCAAACGTCCTGACCTCCATTCGTAACCAATAAACACCACGAGGACCTGTGAAAGTCAGAGTCGCGATCTGCAGCGAGAACCACAGCTACTCTAGAACCAGTCTGAGTTTACTAAAGCAGAACATTCTGGAATTGTGCTTTTATTATTTGAACTTTTAACTGTTCATAATGTACCTTCGGCAAGTCTCTCACTTTCTCTCAGCTGGATCTCAGTCGCCATCAAAGCGTTTGTTTTTCTGTTTATCAGCTCACCGCAGGTTCAGCAGATGGCTGACTGCTCGGCGTCTCTGTGCGCTTGAGGAGCAAAATATTTAAGCAGAAGGAAATTTTTCTCTCGCAAACAGCAAGACAATGATGAATGAATCTATTTGGAAATATAAACAGCAGCAATAAATATTTCAATAAATAATAATATTAATAATAATAAAATGCCAATAATGCATCTGTATATGATACTGAAATAAATGTGTTCTTTTAGCTAGCTAGCATGCAGGCTAATAAACCCCCTGTATGGTTTTTACACAAAACTGTACAGATTCCTACTATAACCTTGTTATTTTATTTTATTTTATTTTATTTTGTTTTATTTTATTTTATTTTACCACCTAATTAGCATGCTAGCTACTTCTTTAGGAAATGGCTTCATCAGGCCTGTCTTTCTGCTCAGAATTTAAAGTTAATAAAGTTCAGTTTAATTTGATCAGTAATCATATCTTTATATTCTGTAAATGAACAGTGTTGTATTTGTCAAGAAGAAGAAAATGTGATGATAACGAGCAGATTAGATAATCATAACACACGGCTGTTTCCAGTTTATTTACCAAAGTGTATGATAAAATAACTCATAAGTACAGAATGTTACAGTATGTTTATAATTTATAGTTCATGACAAGTTACAAGTTTATTCTCCGCTGCTCCTCTCACCAAACTGAACTGAGGTGGAAATCAGACACCACTGAACACTGATTAAATTATTTATACTGAGTCTGACACACACACACACACACACACACACACACACACACACACACACACACACACACACACACACATTTCAAAGGGAAACTTCAATGCCTGCACTTTCATCTTTGTTAGTTGTCTTGTGTTAGATGTTAATTTCTCTCGATGGCATGTTAATTATTGACACTGTGATGTGAAATCTTTATTAATGTTCTTAAAGGATTTAAAGCTGATCTTTGACGTGATGTTCAATGTTTCATTTTTCATCTATAAAGAAAAAAACACTTCCTGCAGTCAGGATTAACAATTTACAAAAGAAAAGAAAATATTTTGTTTAATATCAACAAAATAAAAAAAAAACACTTTTTAAATTCACTTTAGATTTGATTAAACTTATAACACCAGAGTCTCTCTCACACACACACACACACACACACACACACTCTGTGTGCGTGAGTGTGTGTGTGTGTGTGTGTGTGTGTGTATTAGCTGGCATCCTCAAGGCTGGTGTTGCTGCTGGAGTGGAACCTCATGGTGCTCATGGGATCTGATACATAACCTGCAACAGAGAACATACCGACTGTCACACACATGCGCGCACACACACACACAACACACACACACACACACACACAACACACACAACACACACACACACACACACACACACACACACACACATACATACCATTTCTGTCAATGGGGAACTGCATGTTTCTCCTGAGTTCATCCAGAGACAGACCCTGGGAGGAACGCCGTCCAGAACTGCAGATAAATGACAAGAATCATGCTGAACAACAACAGCAACACACACACACACACATACTGTATATACACACTAATACAAATTGCACTGCATACACTGTACACTACACGCTACACACTAATACACACTAATAAACACTGTACAGTGTGTGTACGTGTGTGAATCGTCCTCTTCATCAAGCTCAGTTTCCCACAGTTTATAACACGCTTTATAACTTGGGCTGCACACACACACACACACACACACACACACACACACACAGTGCTCACACTGAGACATTTTATACATTTAAGTAATAATTTCACTAAAACTAAACGTGCCGTTTCAGCCACATAAAGACAATGTAAGGGGCAGGCTGCCATGGCTCTGGCTCGGCACCAGAGGGAGACAGAGAGCTGCCACTCAGTAACTAGCGGTAATCGGCTCCACCTGCGACTGGCCTGTTTAAGGGCTGCTTACCGGCTGCTCAAACTCTCAGTCTTGAGTTCTCCTTGTTGAGTTCGGTACTGAGACTAAGCTGGTAATTTGATAAAAACTCCTGAGTTTCTCTCTCTCTCTCTTTCTCTCTCTCTCTCTCTCTCTCTCTCTCTCTCTCTCTCTCTCTCTCTCTCAAGCTTTCTTGCTGTGTCAGACCAATCCTCTTGGAGCTTGTCTCTTGGGGTTTCTTTGGCTTTCTCCGGTACCTTGCTTAAAAAAAAAAACAATGAGTTTACTTATTTCCTTTGTACGTCTTTTCTTTCTGACTTTTTGTTTTTCAGTTTACTCTTCTCGAGCCTTTGGCTTGGCCACTCCCAGTTCTTTGTGCTGGGTTTGTAGCTCGTTGGGCTGCATCATGTTGGCCTGTAAATCCTCCAGCCCTAAGTTCATGCCCAGTGTGGGGTGACTCTCTGTTTTCCTCTGGAGGAGTTCTTCCCAAGGCCTAGCCTCATTTCTACATTACATTGATATTAAATTAATAACTAAACCCTTTATGAATTGAATCAAACAGTTTTCCATAAAGTGCACAAGCAACAAGAGACATATTTTAATTACACTCTCTCTGGAGCCGTATCTCAGTGGACTGTTACTAAACCACACATGCGTACACAC
>CM074923.1:97026-111400 GCA_037576815.1 Pangasius larnaudii | reverse complement strand
GTGAGAGTGTGTGTGTGAGAGTGTGTGTGTGAGAGTGTGTGTGTGAGAGTGTGTGTGTGAGAGTGTGTGTGTGAGAGAGTGTGTGTGAGTGTGTGTTATTCTGTAGTTTTTGTAAGTTTCAGTATCATGTGTATTTCTGTATGAAGTTTAATTCTATAATTCTGTTCAGCAGATTTTAGTGAAACCTTGAGGACAATGTTTTTCACAAGCAGAAGTAAACGGTGCTAAAATGACGATAAACGGAATATCGAATCAATCCGTATCGGCCTCACTCATGTCTATTGCTCAAATCCCAAATCTGTCACCTCTTTAGCGTGGTGTCTGTGAGATGTTCCAGGAAGTCTATAAAAACAAGGAAATGAACTTAAACGTGTTTATGCAAATGAGATTGATTTGTGTTGGAAGAGCTGCAGAGCAGATTTACGTCAAGCGTGTGGCTAACATCTGACCCGACTCAGAACTCTGACCGGATGTCAGAATGGGATCTTGAGCTCAGTTCTTGAGAGTGGTTTTAATTACAGATCCGACCGGACAGGAATTAGGTGTGTGAGTTGCTTGCATTGATGCAGAATGTGTTTTTCTTCACATTGATAATCTGTTCTTTATGTGATTTGGACAGTTAGCAGATTATACACACACACTGTATAAACAACTGCGATAAAGAGGACCATGTTTTCAGGCCCCTAATCAGGTTATTCAGTGCATGTACACTGTTAATCAGATAAGACTGAGCAGCTCAGAGCGCGACAGTGTTACATCACTTCCATAAAATAGCCAAATGAGTATTTACTAGCATGTTATAAAAATGTGAAAGGAAATGAAAATTTTCTTCTTCGCTGGTTTGTTGGTGAGCTTCAGAGCGACTGTAGAGCTGCTGCATGATGGATTAATATAAAAATGTGATCATTAAATTGCTTGTGTAGAGGCAGAGTTTCACTTGGTCACTTTACTGAAGTGTGCAATAACATGCTCAATGTGAGAGTTTTTTGAGAGAGAGAGAGCGCATGTAAGTCATAATAATTGTAAAGTGTGCACAGCCGACAGTGACGTGACCAAATCCCTCTGGATGTTCATTATCATCTCCAGCTTGATTTGCATGGGGGGGTGTAGACGGGGGGCTTGGGGGGTCGCAGGGTTGATTTAATTTAGTCGTGTCGTGCTCAGCTTTTGTTTCTGTCTGCATCTCGTGTTCAGGCTCGGCTGTTTACCGGGGGAGGAAAGGAGTGAGGGGGGCGGTAGGGGGCGTTGGGGGGAGGGGGCGGCTGTGGTGGCTGTAGTCTCTTTAAAGTGAAATGTGTTACCTCTAGGCTTTTCCCCCTGGGAGAGGCCCCTCTGGGGAAACAGTGGGCGGGGCAAGGAGTGATTGATGGCTGTCAGGAAGCCACAGAAACCCAGACTGAGGGGGGAGACAGACTTAACGTTACAAGAGTGTGTGTGTGTGCGCGTGGTGTTTCATCAAATGTTCAACTGCAGCCAAAAATTGCCATGAACATGAACCCAAAGTGAGGATTAGCCCAAATGAACCAAGGTAACTTGAGCCTGTAGTCTCTGTGTGTGTCTCTGTGTGTGTCTCTGTGTGTGTCTCTGTGTGTGTGTGTGTGTGTGTTAGCCATGGCTCTTGTTATCAGTCTCTTGCTACGGTATTTCACACTGCTCTCTCACAGTCCACACACACACACACACACACACACACACTCTCTCTCTGTGGGAGGAGACTGGAATGGTAACCATGACTACAGCAAAGCCCACTGCATCATCATCAGAATAAAAACAGTGTAACTAGCCCTGCCCACAGGTACCACTAGTTCCTGTTTGTGCTGGAGCAGCTTGAACCCTTTGTCCAGTAGCACAGTTACAGTTTCTGGTACCGAAGTTTCCTGAACTGTGTGCAGTGGGGAAAGGATTGAGGCAATATCACCAACAACAATAGTAGTA
This sequence comes from Pangasius larnaudii, assembly GCA_037576815.1. Classification (NCBI taxonomy): domain Eukaryota; kingdom Metazoa; phylum Chordata; class Actinopteri; order Siluriformes; family Pangasiidae; genus Pangasius; species Pangasius larnaudii. The sequence continues at coordinate 109,465 of CM074923.1, read as the reverse complement.
GTAGTAGTAATAATAGTTTTCTATCATGTTTTGATGAAGTATGTAGGTTTGTGTGAGTTAGGATATGCTAAACTTTGCACACAATGCTAAAATATCTTCATTCTCCAATTTAAGGAGAATTTTATCCCACACTGAACATGTCTTGGCTGATGCAGTACTTTCAGGTTAAAGGGACACTGTGGCCTTTTACTTTTGGCCAAATTATTAATAATTAAATGATTGTGTGTTTGCAGAGTGCTGCTGCAGCTCCGAGCCCTGTGATGGGGAACATGCCCCCTGGGGACGGCATGCCTGGTGGTCCAATGCCCCCTGGATTCTTCCAGGTACCACATGTTCCCCATAATCACACTCCATTTTCTCTTTGGTTTACACACACACACACACAGTCCTGTGCAACTGTGAAGCTGCAATGCTGACTGTGCAAATTTTTAGCGCTGTATAAACAATGAAGCTCTGCTTTGCTTTAAAGTCACCTGAAACTGAATTTCAGCAGATGGTCAAAGTGTGAAAATTTGTCCCTGCAGTGGTTTTGTATTGGTGTTAATGGTTTGTATTCAGTATTAATTACATGTACACAGCAATATTTAAACAACAAATTTAATTTAAATTTAACAAATATTTATTTTGTGACCTATAGACAAAACGACGAAGTGATTGGCTGTTTTACTGTCATGTGGACAGTGGATTAAATTTTAAATAGACTCTGTGGTATAAATTACTATTTGGTTTATTTTGGATTTTCCCTCATTTTCTCTAAAGTTTGTGGAGGTGATATGGAGGTGACTCTGGTGTTGGTACACATGAGTATTTAATGCTTTCAGTTTTACTCTTGGGACTGATGGTTGAAAAAAAAATGAAATGATGATAAAGGTGAAGCCTTGTGAAGCTCCATGAAGCTCCTTGAAGCCCTGTGGTGTTTTCTGGTTGAGAGTACGCTGTGTGCATTTTTAGACTGCTGCGTCTGACCGGAACTTTTTCTTTTCTGTGTTTGTATGTGTTTTGTATTTTGATTTTCTGTTTTCGTCCCTTTGTCCGCTGGTTGCCGTTTTTGGCCCAATCTTGAGTGTCAGTTCCCGCCAGGCTTTGATCCACCATGTGTGTCCTCCTGCTCGCTATGGACTATGGGGCGCCTGTTACTTTCATCGATGACGACGAGTTTGTATGATGATTCTGAGTGGTGTCAGGACTCAGCGCTCTGTGCAGCAGCATGTCGTTCCGAGCACTGTTACCCAGTGATATTGCGGCTGTACAGGCTGTGTGGAACATACCTGTGTAGGCCTTCAGTGGGACTATGCACAGCTACATCGCTGAAATTATATCCTGGCGGATTTTGGAGGACTCTGTGTTTTAGTTTAGTGTTTTTTTTTTCATTATAAAGTGAGAAAAGCATTATGTAAGTTAAACTTACTATTATTATTATTATTGATTTTTTTTACATTTTTAAATTATTTTTATTATTACAAAGCTTCAAAGTCTGTAAGTGTGTCATGACGCTTCATGACGCACTGTGAAGGTCTTAGAAGCACTGTGAAATTTGAAGCTCCATGAAGATCCTTGAGCCTCCTTGAAGCCCAGTGAAGCTCTGTGAAGCCCCTTGAAGATCCTTGAAGCCCTGTGAAGCTCTCCATGAAATTCTGTGAAGTTCCTTGAAGCAACATGAAGCTCAGTGAAGCCCCGTCAAGCTGTGCAAAGTGCCATGAAACCCTATGAAGCTCCCTGAAGCCCTGTCAGTCTTGGTGAAGCTCCACACAGCCCAGTGCAGCTCCACACAGCCCAGTGCAGCTCCACACAGCCCAGTGCAGCTCTCTGATGTTATACTGTGTGATTTAAGATACAGCTCATTACAGCAGCCACAAAGTAGTTTTAAATTTTAAAGATTAAAAGCTTGTGGGTGTGGGTGTGTGTGGGTGTGTGAAAGCCTGCTGCACAGTGATGTTTTGACTCTCACCTGCCCCCTAGTGTACAGAGACATGAATCCTCCGTACAGACAGAATTGTTAAAACGTTTTACTGTGTTACCAAATCTAAAAGTCAGTGAGGTTCAGCATTACAGTGCAGGCTTATCTGTATGAAGGGGTGGAGTCTGCAAGATTTCTAATTTATATTATAATAATAGAATGTGATTTATTGATGAAGTGTTTGTGAAAAATGACATTTTTATTGTTAAAGTGTTATTACTGTGTACAGAAACGTGTTGGTGTGTTTATATAAAATCAGTTCTGGGTGACTTCAATCTTTCTTGCTGCTGTGTTTTTGCTTCAATGTTTTCATTTTTCACTGCTCATGTGGGTTTGGATGAAATCCTGCTGCTTTCTGTTTTCTCTTTTCACTGTTTGCCCAAAATGCCCCACCACCGACCCCCAACCCCTCCTCTCCTGTCTGTCGATCTTTCTCTCTGTAACTGTTTCTCTCCCTCTCCCTCTCCCTCTCTCTCTCTCAGGGCCCCCCCGGCTCGCAGTCCTCTCCTCACGCTCAGCCTCCTAACAGCATGATGGGACCTCATGGCCAGGTAGCTCCTCCCTGCACACTTCCTCCTCCCTCTTGCTCTCTTTTTGCGTACTTGTTCTGCTCTCTTGCTGTCTCTCTCTGTCCCTATCAGTTTTCTGAAAGCAGAGCAGTGTCAGATATTAAAATGAGCATTTGATCCTCCACATACACTAAACACGACAATGCTTTCAGGAAATTGTCTTTCCCATTTATGATGTGAAGTTTGTTTTGTGTGTGGTGTTTAAAGGACTGGGCTCTAACGTGCGTTGTTCTGTTATAGCCGTTCATGTCTCCTCGTTTTGGTGGAGGGCCGAGACCCCCGATCAGAATGGGCAACCAGGTGAGCTCAGGAACCCATTTATTACACACTTTTTACAGACATTGTGTTATTTATTACAAATGTTGTGTAACAGATGACAGACCTGAACATAATCCTAATATTATCACCATATTACCACATAACGTCACCACAGTATTAATAATTGTATTATAAATTTATCTTGGTATTAATAACCCATTTATAATATCACAATATTGATCAGTATCAATTTGGGAAATATTTTCAGTTTTAGAGTTTGTTTTCAGTGTCTTTCATTTCTGTTCATTTCCTTGTTAACAAATTCAAAACTGAATGAGTGATGTGTGTCGATTCCTCCTGCAGCCTCCAGGTGGTGTCCCGGCAGCTCAGCCTATGCTCCCTAACATGGACCCCCGCCTTCAGGGTGAGCGTGTGTGCGCACAAACCCGCGCGCGCGCACACACACACACACACACACACACACACACACACACACACACACACACTAAAGGATTTTTTTTCTGTATAAAGAAAGCACTCGAGTGATTTTTTTTCTGTTTTTTTTTTATTTTTTATTTTATTTTTAGGACCGATGCAAAGGATGAATGTTCCCAGAGGAATGGGACCTATGGGCCCTGGACCGCAGGTAACGCACCACAGCCTCTTGAAGCCTGGTTTGTTTCCTACCGCCTTCCCCTGACACTTATTCCCTGGAAATACAGCCAAAAACACCATCACAAAATCCATGTCATTATCAGTTTACTGTGGACATGTTCTAAACCACACACCCTTCGGCACATACACAGTGCAGGGTGTTACACGTATTGTGTATGAAACATCAGTATGGTTGTAGTGAATATGTGTGTTTTAGGACCCACTGTGAGTGTCAAATACCTGCCTCAGGCAAATGATGTTAAATCTGCAGTGTTCACTTTCTGCTCAGTATTTCTTTTAAATATGGTGTAAATTTCTCCTGCAGAATTTTGGAGGTGGAATGAGACCCCCACACAACTCGATGGGTCCGGGAATGCCGGGAGTCGCTATGTAAGGAAACAGGATTTTGTTTGTCAGTCTCTTAATGGTTTAACATTATTACCAAATGTCTAAATCACAGCGATCCTCTTTCACATTCATGATGATGTGTTTCAGGGGTCCGGGGAACGGCAGACCACCCTGGCCGAATCCCAATGCTAACAACGTGAGTCTGCTTCCTGTTTCACTTTAATACTCACGCATGTGTGTTTAATATCAGTAAAAAACATTTAATTCCTGACATTATAAGATGTATCTCAGCTTTAAGCCTGGCGATATTGTAATAAATTACAGAAAGATTTTTGAGAATCAGTACCTCAAGTCAAGTGGGTTTTTATTGTCATTTCTCTGTCCAGCTGGTATAAATCAGAACGAAATGTCATTTCTACAGGACCGTGGTGCAGCACAGCATTGCAGTATACAGTGTGAGAGAAGTTAAAGACAATAAGTGCACAGAACAGTGAATACATAGGACAATAGATACACAGTGCAATGACAACAGAACACAAGTTACTGCAGTCATGTAACTCTAATGTTATTTATGACAACATGGATACAAGATAATTTTTGTCTTTTGTTAGCAACAAGCTAGCCAGCTACCTGTGCTGAGTGACGTATATTTTCCTCCTCAGAACAGTGAAGTGTAGTTCAGTGTTAAAGATTTATCCAAAGCTAATGTGTGTGTATATACATTGTAACTCAGTAAACATAAGAAGTGCTGCTGTGTTTCTTTGGCTTTTCCTCGTTTGGAGGTTGGGAATTACAAGTTATGACCTCTAGTTGAACGCAGCATAAGTGTGTGTGTGTGTGTGTGTGTGTGTGTGTGTGTGTGTGTGTGTGTGTGTGTGTGTGTGTGTGTGTGTGTGTGTGTGTTACTCTCAGATGCCGTACTCCTCACCGTCTCCTGGTGCGTATGGGGTAAGTAAAGCACTGTTGCCCTTTGTCAGTGACTATCACACACATCATTCAGGATTTAACTCCTGTCATGGGGCCAAAAGTTCTCTGTAATATTTTAATATTATTATGTATTTCATTGATTTGCCATTTTATCTTAATGGAGTTGTAGTCATTGAAGTAAAGAAACATTTCAGCCAAATCTGTCCCTTTATCCCAAATAAAAAGGACTCGTGTTCAGTATCTAATGTGTCTAATAGAAGCTACTTTTATACACACTTTATTTTAGCTAAATTTGTTCAGGATCAGGATGTTGTGGATGTGAACTGGAACTTTGTGCTGTTTTCTGTAGGGTCCTCAGGGAGGTGGACCCCCAGGAACCCCAGGAATTGTCTCAAGCCCTGCAGGTGTTTTTTCACCTTCATTAATCACTTAGACACTAATTTGCTAGAAACAGCAATGATATGATAACATGTCATGTCTCCTTCTTTCAGACTCCAACAATTCGAGTGAAAACCTGTACACCATGATGAATTCAGGTGGAGGAGGGAGAACTAATGTAAGGACAAACACTGCACAGTGTAGAATTCTCATGATTCTTTTCAAACACATAACAAAGGAAAAGTCCAATGATTTGTTGGTCGAGAGATTTTTCTCGACTGTTATTCTTGTACTGTGTGTCTTTGTGTGTGTGTGTGTGTGTGTGTGTGTGTGTGTGTGTGTGTGTGTGTGTGTGTGTGTATTTACACTGCCACTATTTTAATGTGTCCTGCTTTTGTGTAGTTTCCCATTGGTCCGGGTTCAGAGGGCCCCCTAGGGGCAATGGCTGGAATGGACCCCATGCATATGAACGGGGGTAAAATATATATATATATTTTTTTATAAGTTTATAGTGGGTATTTTAAACACAAGACACTGATATAGTCCACTTAAGATGAGTTTTTATTCAATACTTTAGGTTCTGGAGACTTGGATGGACTCCCAAAGGTGATTTTCTTCCAAGTATTAATATTAACCATAAAGCATATTTAGATGTGTGTGTCTCTGACTGATAAATGATGTTTTAAAATAAATGAATTTTTCTGTACAGAATTCACCCAATAACATGAGCAACATGAGCAACAACCTGGGAACCCCGAGAGACGATGATACCGGAGGCAGTTACCTTCACTCCTTCCAGAATGAGAATGTGAGTGTCATCTGTCTCATCCTCAGTCTGATTACACTTTGGACCTTTTAAACTCTGACTAATTACACATCAGAACTTTAAACCTTCAGTCTGCTTACATACTGGACCTTTAAAACCTCAGTCTGATGATAAATTGGACATTTAAACTCAGCCTGGTTACACATCGTGCCATGAGTCCCTCAGTCTAATTGCACCTTGGACCTTTAAACGCTTAGCCAAATTACAGATAGGCTGTATAAGCCCGAAGTCTGATTACAGAAAGTTCTTGATGGTCAAGGTGAAGTCATTTGTTACTGTATTCCACTAAATAGTTCATCTGTAAGCTTGTGAACTGACAATGCCTGGATGTGTTAGCCAATGGAAAACAGGAGGGCGGGGCTGAGCTCTCTTCCTGATGATGGAGTAGCACTCACTTGGAAGCTGTGTTGCAGTTTTCTAAAATGTTTCTTGTTTATATTTGCACAATATGAAACTAATGTGGAATGTTTATTGACATCAAAAGAGTGTTTAATCAGTGTCTGTCACTCCCTCCACAGCAATACTCTCCCTCCATGACCATGAGTGTGTGATGTGTGATCTTTTGGAAGCCTCTTAGTTGGCCGTCCATTACAGAAACATGGAGAAACATGTACAGGATTTTCTGGCCATGCAACTGCCTCTGCTTCACCTCTGGTCTCCTGCAATATCACATTTTCATTTATTTCTTTTTATGATAAACACCACCTCCCTCTACCCTTCCCCCCTCTTCACCCACACCCACCCCTAACCTAATCCATGCGACACAAACCAGCGGGGGCCGTCCTTGTTTTAATTCAGTCATTTTCTCCTGCAAGGCCAACTTTGTTTTAAAAAACAAAAAACAAAAAACAAAAAAAAACAAAAAAAAGGAGCATCATTCATGGTCCACTGGATGTGTAGCCGCTAAAACCTCAGAGGAACAGCATCATGTCCACCTTCATCTTCAGCATGGTTTACGTGTTCCACACTGACACTGAACTCTTCATACGTGGCCTTGACCTCTGCCTGCATTTTGTTGCCTTTTCTTCAGTTTTTTCTTTCAGCACATCTTAATGAGAGACTTCTGCCTCTCTTCAGTGTAAAGCTCAACATTCTACTAATTCTTTACACTCTTTTTTCTTGTTTGTTTAAATTTTTTTTTTTGTAAGTATTACACATCACTGCTTTTGAAGACTAACTACGCTGACTGCTCCCACAGCGGGGAGCTTTTTTCCTGCACTGATCCCCCTTACATCAGCTGCTGTCTCAAGCCTTTCCCACGACTGAGTAATAAATAAGCCACCGGTCTGATCAGAGACAAACGCAAACTACCTATGAATGAAAGACTCTGATAAAAGTCCAAGTTTTCGCCTCTGTCTGTCCCACTGATGTGTTCGGCCGTTGTAGCATCGATTCCTAGTAATGCTGAATTTGTGACGTACCCATGTCATATTATTTTTGGTTTTTATTTTTTTAATCACTACCATGTGCCTCAATTGTTTTATTTTGATATTTGGGTCTGTTAAAGGTTCCGAAAGGCCTGTTGTAGCTTCACTCCTGCCGAAGGTGCTCACATGAAACAGCCCCACTTGTGACTTTTCATATTTTGCAAATTTTTGTGTTATGCTTTGTCAGAGGGGCACCAGACTCACTCATAGTACAGATAGAATCATAAGTTATTCTATTTATACAAACCTTTGGTAATGCTTCTTCATTTAGGAAGTTGTTTTACACTGCTTTTGTTAGCTTGTACATCATACTTTGGGCAAAAATGCTTGTTTATATATTGACAACTAAATTATTTGGCTCCTTTCTGTGTGTCCTGGTCTTGTGTTTTCATGGATTTGTGCATATTTTCATGGAAGGCATGTGCTGATAATCAGTTATAGTTTGCTTGTACAATATTATTATGGACATTTAAAAATTACACATGCTGTGTTCATGTGAGGAGGCTGCACTCCTCAGAGAAAGCTTTTTAGTTCACATTACTGGACAAGAGTTCAATGAAAGTTAAAATGTGGTGGAGAGAACTGTTGCTTTGACTCAATCTTGCAGCAGTTGTTGGTTTTTTTTTTTATTTTTATTTTTTTTTTTTTTTAAAAGGAATCCAGTCTGCAGACGATGTGTACTGCAATTAAAGGTCAGGTTGATATTGTGATAATAAAATGTAATATTGACACCTGCCTTTAATCAGAATGGCTTGAGTGATGTTTTGGCACGTCAGGACCAGCTACTAGACATGTCACTGTAGGTGTATATTTACTGAAGATAATTACTGTAGTTCAGCTGTTGTGCTGCATAAAGTATTGGCACCCCCAACAACCAGTAGAGAGAGGAGCCTTCACAGGACAAGTAATGAGCAGATATGATTCAGGTATGGGTTTATTCACAGTAAAATACAGTACTTTTAACAGTAGATATTGTCACAAAGCAGCTTTGTAAATTTAGATCACTAATGAGCAAGCCAGAGGTGACAACCTTGGGGGTTAAAATCTCCCTGAGATGACATGAGGAAGAAACCTTGAGAGGAACCAGATTCAGAAGTGAACCCATCCAACACCCTCTTGTACTGTAGTGGCTTAAAAGGATGGTCATTGTGATCAGAGTGCAAGCAGGGACTCCGCTTGCTAGCAAGACTAGCTATGACAGCATAACTAAAAGAGAGAGCCAGAAGGTAACACAGACATGAGGGCGTCCTGGTACATAAAGTAGCCAGCCACGGCGGGCGTTGACAGCTGGGGGTCAGCAACAGCATCTAAACATCCCAGTTCATCACAGCACTCTATGCCCGTGAACCATCCAGACCTGCTCCTTTACCTAAGAAAAAGCTATTAGCAAAAGGCTTGACTAAACAAATGGTTTAGGATAGCCTTTTTTATATATATATATATATATATTTTTTTTTTGATTTAAATGTTTTATAAAAAGTCATTTGTAATTATAATTTGACAGGTAGTGCCTGCCTAAATCAGCTTTCAGATGGATACTCTCTTGTGCACAGATTTTATATGTACAGTAAAGGATCTGTTGGACCCACAGCCAAAAGAGTTATCTTTCTGTGATTTCTTTATTGAATATGTACTTAAATGTTTTGCTTTTGGTAGAAAACTGAAAAATTCAGATTAGGGAAGCAGCACTCTAGTGATGGTCAATAAACAACACTCCTGTCACTTTTAAATGTATCCCATGGTACTTTATTTAGGTTTAACTTATTTCACAATTGTCATTAACCTTCTGTATTATTCAAATGCTCAGTGACTTTCATTTTGCATATTTAATCTGAGATTCAATAGATAATAAATCTATTAAATCTAATAAAACTTTAATAGTGATTTCACTAAGAGACAATGTCTTCTTGTTATGATACACTGGTATGAGGAAAGTGGGGTGGTGCAGTGGATAATGTCACTGTCTCGCAGCCCCAGGGTCCCCAGTTCATTTCATTACAATTTTATGTATGTAGCACTTTTCTCCAGTTTTTTTCCCACCTCCCAAAAACATTCTAATAGGTGGATTGGCCAAGAAACTCACATAGTGGTTTCATGAAGTTCAAACCACCTGCCCTGGTGTGTGCAAGGGCAGATGTATAAAATAATTCACGGGGTAGCAGGGGGTGGCATAAGGACTACAAGGGGCAACTACAAGGGCCCATGTATATTTCTTATAGATTCATGGGCCAACATATGCACTGTCATGGATATGCACTGAGAAGTCCTTGCTTTGGCTTGACCTGCCAGATATATTATAGAAATTGATCAGATACAAGATCTGTTATGCCATTTTGTCAGTTTACTGAGTTTTACACAATTATACTTGTAGTTAGTACTAAATCTATGCCAAGACCACTTTAACATGTATGAAAAAAAAAAATACATGTGCAGGCTTATATATTTGGGTTGGCTTGTACAAAATAAATATTACCGTTATTAAATATTTATCGTTAATAAATATTATCATTATGCAGTGGCTAACTTCACTTGGATACTATAGACTTAAAGCTGGAAAAAAAAAAGACCCAGCTGCTTATAATGAAGATCTTTTCAACACATCTAGTATTCAGCTTGGATAAGAGTAATGATTTTTAATATCACTGGTGTCACCCAGATTCAAATTATTTTAAAATTTGGTGTGTGAGGGTCGTTGCCCTCTGGAGCTACTGGGTCAAAAATGTCGGGGTTAGAGTTAGGTATAGAGTTGAAAACAGTAGTGGCATTCAAATTAGTGTGATTCAAATGAGCTGTATGAAAATTTCATAGCTCCTATTGGCTCTGATTTTGAACTTAAACAGTGCATCCTTGTGATTGGGCTGTGATTCTGCTTGAATTTTCCAAAGTCAGTTTGGGTCAAGTGAAAAGCAATAGGTGATATATTTTTTTTTAATTTTAAAACTGGCAATTCTTCTTTATGTCATTTATAAAAGTCAAAGTCTCCTGAAGAACTGTGATGCAGATTGTCTTTGTGATGTTGTTTAAGACTCACAGACCAATTTCCTATTAAACCTGCACACAGTGTACCTGAGACTACTGATGCGTATTTTAAAAACAAATGCTTGTCACGCAGAACATTGCCTTTACTTTAGTTTATTACTCTTTGCTGTCCTCTAGTGTCGATTTTTTTTTCTATAAACAACATTTATTTTTAATTCTTTTTTGAAGGCATCTTTGCTTTACAACATTTCTTAAGACTTTTGCAGAGTACAGTACAGTACATATATTTATCATTATTTACATCTGCAGACCTGTCTTTAGATATACACACATACTGTATGTATTCTGTTTAAATTTCTTTTTATAGATAGAGGAGTTGTTGTTGTTTCTGATATTTACCACCAGATGGCAAAATTTTGTAGACTAATTTTCAGTATTATTTTAATGCCGACTGGTGTATTTTGGCTGTCTTTAATTATTTTTTTTTTAAATGTACCTATTAACCTACTTTCTTTACTTTATGAACTTGAGTGGCTTTATTTGAGCTTTAAAGTCCACCCAAACATCTACACTTCCAGCCAGCCTGGCATCCTGTCCAAAATATATCACGGTAGGAATGGGACTTTGTCTTATATTTAATATAAAATGGTCTCAGTGGCATGGTCTCTTTTGTCATATCACAGAGGACTTGGCTGGCTGTCTTGGTAGCTCTGCCATAGAACATAAACATTTGAAACTTGTATTATGGGCTGTGGCTGCTTCAGCCATATGGATGCTTGTGGCTGCTTCACTAATATGGCCTCTTCAGAGATATGGCCACATTGGTGATGTGGCCACTTTGGTGATGTATCTGCCATGGTTATGTTATTCCCAATGACTTTAATAGGTATATCTAACAATCCAACTGACCATGTAAGGTTTCCAGCATGTTGTCCTGTACCACATATATTAGGGTTTGCGTTCGGGGTTAAGGTTAGGGTCAGGGTTAGAGTTAGGTTTTTGTATGAAATATGATTTAATTTCATACTTTTAATAATTAGTTAACCCTTTATTTATTCCTTATTTCTTTTTTATTATTATTAGTTAATCCTTCATTATACTCTGTAGGTACAACATTTTTATGGGTGCCAAGACATCTAGTGCATCTGCTCATTATATTCAGACTTGCTGTGTGAGATAACAGGAAGTTCTTGAAGGTCTGATTTAAGGCATAGAGAGAGTTCCACTCCCTCAAGAAAGATTTAAGACACCTGATGAGAAGCTGTGGTCATGTCTTGTTATGTATAAAAAATAGAGGAAGTGTATGACCTTGAGGAGAAGATAAAGTAGCTCTCATCAGCAGTTCTCACAATTGTTGTGAGATTTATTTCCTTTTCTTTTATGTAATCTTCTATGATAATTAATGATCTTATTAATGGTCTTATCCTGTTTTAACCAATAAGTAGTAAGTTCTTTGTTTACCTGTATCCAATCACCAAACACTAGCTATGTGTAGTGAACTATATAATGGCATGTAACACTTTGGTCGACAGAGCTGTTCTCCCCGGCTGTGACGAGAATAAACATTTTGCTTTGGAGCCAACTGTGTCTCTGTGAGTTTAACTCCTATCTGTCTTCAAAAGGTAATATTTTCAACTACATTTTAATTTACAATGACCCCCATCACAGCCTGAAAACTGCATGGTTGTATAGAGAGCCAAGGAAAGTGCACCGGCTTGCACCTGTTAAGCACTACTATAGCTCTGAGAGATACTGTGTCTTGGTAGTCATTACTGTTGGGTTTTGGTTGGATTTTGTGCTTTGTTTTGAAAATTGATTAGTTTAGCGTGTCATGGGAAGGAAAGCAGAGTGAGGGCAAGCCACTAGACTGAACAGGTCAACGCTCTATGCCTGTATAGGCATATTTCTGCTCACCTACCCATCCTTTCTACCATCATTTGATGAATCTAGGGCAGGGCAGGTGTGAGGAAAAGGACAGGTCAAAGCTGGAATTTAGACAGGGTTAAGGTTAGGTATACAGGTTAGGTATCATTTTTTTAATTTTTTTTCTCGAAGTGCGCTTTTTATTTTGTTAAGACAGCGAACAGAGGCCATCCACACCGGATCCACGCCGTCT
>CM074923.1:68151-70651 GCA_037576815.1 Pangasius larnaudii | reverse complement strand
ACACACAGGTGCACACATACAGGTACACACACACAGGTGCACACACAAGCACACACACAGGTGCACACATACAGGTACGCACACACACACACACACACACACACACACACACAGGTGCACACACACAGGTACACACACACAGGTGCACACACAACACACAAACAGGTGCACACATACAGGTACGCACACACACACACACACACACACACACACAGGTGCACACACACAGGTACACACACACAGGTGCACACACAAGCACACAAACAGGTGCACACACACAGAGTGATAAACACACCAGAGTTGATTAATTTCCTGAGTGTTTTATTCCTCTTGCACCGCAGCAATTTAACCATTATATATTCATTACTAAACATAACATGTCATACTTTTTATCCATTTATATTTACAGTTAATCTTTGTGAAAGGAGTTAGTTCCTGCTCTCGCTTATGTTACAGCAGCTATAAACAGTCGTTCCCTCACCGGACTCTCTTTATTCTCTCTCTTGAAGCTTTACAGAACCTGAAGACTTCTGGACCCTAAATTCGCAGTAAAATTAAAACTGAACCGAGCCTAGTAGAACTTATAATAGCACCGGAGTTGAAGATTATAAAACAGAACCAGATCCTGGAACCTGGAACTGTACAGAGAGCTCTAGAGCTGCACTGAAACTAAACAAGTGCACTACTAGAACCCAGAACAGCACTAAAGATCCTACAAGTAAAACCAGATGTGAAATTCTAGAACCTAAACCTGGAACAGAAAAGAACACAGTGTGGGCGGGGTTAGATCAGTGTTAACTCCGCCCCCTGGATGAGAACATGCTGGTGTTTAAACATGACATTGATGCGCATGGGTTCTCTTTCCATCAGGAAATCTTGACAAGTGTGTGTGTGTGTGTGTGTGTGTGTGCGCGAGTGTGTGTGTGTTTGTGTGTGTGTGTGTGTGTGTGTGTGTGTGTGTGTGCGCGAGTGTGTGTGTGTTTGTTTAAAGGTCTGAGCTGAATTTTACTGCCTTTATTGGATTTTTTGAGGCAGAGACTCAGACACACAGAGACGTGACGCAACAGACGGAATAAAGCCACCCGTGACAAAATCAATCCCGACCTTTAACACATCAGCGGGGTCTTTAGAGAACAATAACCCAGTTCTCATGTCACACTCGGGGAAAAATGCGTCTCCGAGGCACAGCTCTGTGAAGCGAGAACACAGACGGTGTGTTGGTGGAAGCAGACGTCTGAAACGAGCCACACCGGGTCCGAATCCTAACTGTGGAGCACCGATGGGTTCTAAAATCCTCAGCAGCGTTCCCAACACCCCAGCCCACCTCTAGGTTCTAGAATTTTCTGCGCAGCTCTTAAATTCTAGAATTCTCTGTTTCTCACTGAACACATTGTCCGGTTCTCTTAACCTTTGCTTTCATGCAGAATCCTCAATGTGGTTCTGGCAGTTCTAGAATCTTCTGTGCAACTTCAGAAATCTAGATTTTTTAGTGTTGCTCTAGAACAGTCAGCATGTTGTCCAGGTTCTGTACACCTCTGTCTGCGTCCAGAATCCTCAGGGTGGTTCTAGACAACCCTGTGCTGTTCTAGGTTTTAGAAATTTCAGTGTGGGTTTTCGGTTCTAGAGTCTTCTTTGTGAAAGTTCTAACGGGCTTGTTAGCAGATTCAGGTTCTGAACTCTTTAATGTAGTTTTATGTTGTAGAATTCTTGGTGCCGTTCTAAGTTCTGGTGACCTCTGAGCAGTTTCCGGTTCTCAGATCCTCATCCAACTCTAGAATTCTAGGATTCTCAGTGTCACTCTCAAACCCTTAGCATGGCTCTAGAACCTTTTATCAGGTTCTGTAAACCTTGACAAGAGAGAAACAATAGAGGCTGGTGAGGGAACGACTGGTTATAGCTGCTGTAACGTAAGTGAGAACTGGAATTTGGTAAAAACAAAAAATTGGTAAATTGCTGTGGTGTAAGAGGAATAAAACACTGTGGGATGTGCCGTTATAGGACAGTAATGTGAGACTGTGTGTGTGTGTCTGTGTGTGTCTGTGTGTCTGTGTGTGTCTGTGTGTGTGTGTGTGTGTGTCTGTGTCTGTGTGTGTGTGTGTTTGTGTGTCTGTGTGTGTTTGTGTGTGTGTGTGTTACAGTGGACACATTAACCTGACGATGTTGGGAGCAATGCAGGTGTCCAGATACGGAGACTTAGCGAACTGGATGATCCCCGTAAGTGCACTGTATTTGTGTTTATTGTGTTATAATGTCAACAATAAAATGTAATGATTGCAATAAACCTTCGTAGAGTGTCGTAGCGTGTCGTGTTGTGTCGCGTCGTAGCGTGTCGTGTTGTGTCGCGTCGTAGCGTGTCGTGTTGTGTCGTGTTATGTCGCGTCGTTGCGTGTCGTGTTGTGTCGTGTCGTAGCGTGTCGTGTTGTGTCGCGTCGTAGCGTGTCGTGTTGTGTCGTGTTATGTCGCGTCGTTGCGTGTCGTGTTGTGTCGTGTCGTAGCGTGT
>CM074923.1:51177-63611 GCA_037576815.1 Pangasius larnaudii | reverse complement strand
CTCTCTCTCTCTCTCTCTCTCTTTCTCTCCCTCTGTCTCTCTCTCTTTCTCTCCCTCTGTCTCTCTCTCTCTCTCTCTCTCTTTCTCTCCCTCTGTCTCTCTCTCTTTCTCTCCCTCTGTCTCTCTCTCTCTCTCTCCCTCTCTCTCTCTCTCTCTCTCTCTCTCTCATATTAAATGAACATTCAGGACCCGGATGAAGGGCGTGTTTTTCTATTTATTTATTTATGTATTTATTTATTTTTTTCACTTATTTATCTATAAACAATCTGATTTCCGGTGCTTGATGGTCTCCTCTCCTTCACGCTTCCTGCAATCCTGCGCGCTCCCGCACGCGCCGGTCACGCGCGTTATTCCGTTCCCGTGCCCTCCCGTTAATGAGCAGCGCGCGCGCGCGTCCTGCTGTGGCGGAGATCAGACCGGGGTTTTAAAGGAACATCGCGCGCGCGAGAGAGAGAGAGAGAGAGAACAGCGAACCCCAGAGCCTCACCTGCAGCCGCTGTGTGTGTGTGTGTGTGTGTGTGTGTGTGAGACAGCTTGTGTGTGTGTGTGTGTGTGTGTGTGTGTGTGTGTGTGTGTGTGTGTGTGAGACAGCTTGTGTGTGTGTGTGTGTGTGTGTGTGTGTGTGTGTGACGGAGCGGGAGGGTGTGGTGAGGCGGATATACAGCGCGAGCGTTTGGAGACAGAGAGCCAGAGGGAGCGCGTGTTGAGAGGTGAGCTGTTCTGCGCGCGCGGCATGGCTTCGTTTCAGGGTAAAGGGGAGCTGCGCCACGCGGACTGGATGGCCAACCTGCCCGCCAACCTGCACGCGCTCCCGCTCACCAACCTCGCCATACCGGGTGAGTGCGCGCGGCACAGCGACACACACACACACACACACACAGCGCCATAACGCGCGAGCCACTGGGCAGAGACGGAGCATGGTGCACGTGAAGCGACGGGAAGATGAAAGACTGATGCATGAAAAATTACGACAAGAATAATTAACGTCTGCATGCACGCGTATCAAAATATATATAAAAAAAAAAAACAGACGATATGTCCTTTAAAGAGAGAGAGAGAGAGAGAGAGAATGATGATAGTGTGGTGCACGTGAAGAGAGGGAGGGGAAAAATAAAAGAATAACGGATAAATGCACAAGAAATGTAGGACAAAGATCATTAATACACGTCTGTGTGCACGTGCAGCAAAGATAAAGATGCAACGTCATGAGAAAGGAAGGTGAAAAAAAACCCCAAAAAACTGGTGATGCACGTGAAGGGAGGAGAAATAAAAGCTGATGCACGCGCATTTTACAGCTCTGAAAGCAGCAGCTCATTTATTTATGTATTATTATTATTATTATTATTATTATTATGACGTCATCCAGGCTATTAATGATAATATTCTATTAATACAAATACTCATAACGACAAAACACACACACACACACACACATACACACACACATATATACCACCAGGGGAATCACATGTGTGTGTGTTAAATATCAGCAGTAATGAATAATATTAAAGGTGAAAAAAAAAAGATGAGAGAAGATCTGAGATGACACTTGTTGCTTCAGGGTCGAGAACGCAAGAAGAGAACCTGTGTGTGTGTGTGTGTGTGTGTGTGTGTGTGTGTGTGTGTGTGATGAGCTCATGCAGGAAAAGCAGCAGCTCAGATGTCGAACGTCTAATGGTCTTCAGCAAAAAAAACAGAATGAGGTTCCGGTTTCTTCTCAAAGACGTTACTGGAGGAGGCTGTGTGTGTGTGTGTGTGTGTGTGTGTGTGTGTGTGTGTGTGTGTGTGTGTGTGCTGAAAATTGTAGCTACATGTTTCTCTACATAATATTTCAAACACACACACAGTAAACAAAACCATTTCAAATTATATCATACTCTATTATTTAAATAAAGTCTCGCAGTAGAACTTTCACGTCATCTACGAGTAATTAAAAGCAAATCCGCTTTTCTCGTGCAGCCAATCAGAGCTCACCGAACATCTAACGAGAAACACAAAGCAAACGGAGTCTCAAATCCAACAGAAGTGAGGAAGAATCGCATTAAAGCACCAGAGCGAACATACGGCCATTTTAAAAACCGTCGTTTAAAAAAAATGACATTTATTTGCATTTTAGATATACAGCATTTTTACATTAAATGGGAAAATCAGCTAACTAGTTTAAAATCTTCTGTTGTTGATGTTTTGTTAAAACCAATAATTTATCCAAGATCCTGTTTAAGTTCCAGTTTAGCCCCGCCCCCATTCTGTGATGTAATAATTGGGGTTTGGATTCTCTTTGATAAACACATCAAAAAGCTTTTAAGTTTTATGAATAAATGAACAGCAGCTTCATGCATTAGTGCTGATGATTGATGACGCTAATGATCTGATAATTACGCTCATAACATCATTAGTGTATATCACACACACACACACACACACACACACACACACACACACACACACAGCTGTCTTTACATTCAACACAGAGTTATAGATCATTAACTTAATTAACAGATCATTAGCATATTCATTAATGCTGCTAACGCATCACTAGTGTTTTAATAGTCCCTTTATGATCAGTTTATTCAGCATAAGTGTATTTTTAAAATTAATTATATACACAATTAAATAACGTTATGAGAAAGTCATAGAAGCATTTTATGGAAATGAAATTTTGTCCTGGTTTAGTTTTAAAAAATTTAATATTTCATGCTAAACGATGCCGTGAGTAAAATCTGATTACACTAAGGTTTGTTACATTTATTTTAATTTCCCAAATTGATTAATTATTTCCCCATTTCACACAATTTACAGCCTAAACGAACCTCACTCACACACACACTCACACACACTCACTCACACACACACTCACACACACTCCTAACACACACTCACACACACACACACACACACACACACACACTCCTAACACACACACACACACACACACACACACACACACACACTCCTAACACACACACACACACACACACACACACTCACACACTCCTAACACACACACACACACTCACACACTCCTAACACACACACTCACACACTCCTAACACACACACTCACACACACACACACTCACACACTCCTAACACACACACTCACACACACACACACACACACTCACACACACACACACACACACACACACACAGATTATCTCCACACATTCACAGCTCTGAGTTTATAAATCCTGCATTAATCTAAACTCTGTGTTTGTTATTCAGATCATCAGTGTGTGAGATGACGGAGAATGTAATGTTTACATTTTTTATGATTTTTTAAAATGTCACACCCCAAACAACACTGAATGACCTTCAACCTTCGACCCCCCTTTTATTTTCAAAAAGGGCGACGCTTAAAGTACAAGTTTATTTGCTTCGCCAAACCATTAAATTTTCCTTCTCCTGTGCTAATATTGAATTCTGGATTGTGATTGGTCAGAAGGTGTTGATTAATTCTCTAGAACTGCAGCTCTGACAGTGGAGCAGCTACAAATCACAGGTTTATATTAATGCACTCGTTCTAATGCGTTAGCGTTTCTATAGTAACAGCTCATTCACAGGGACGTGTACAGCGAATGCTTCACATAAACAGATTAAACAATCAGTGATGTGGTGAAGTTTTCTGTAAGGAGAAATGTGTTTATGTGACGTGTATGGAAGGAGTCTCCAGTGTCAGCGCTTTGTAACAGTCAGCGGTGAAGCTGTAACTTTAAGTTTTCCGACATCTTAAGGACAGAAGAGTTTACGCTTCTTTGTGTTTTTTTTGTCTTATTATCTTGAAGAGAGAGAAAAAAGAGAAGCTGGTGAGGGAACGACTGTTTACAGCTGCTATAACATAAGTGACAACAGGAACTAACGTGTTTCACAGACGTTCAACAACATTAAACTTTCTATAAATTCCACACATCCTCATGTGTGTTTCTTTAGATTTTACAGAAATACTGGTGTAACACTGATTTTAAACCCCAGACTGTTTTCATCTTCATTAAACAGTATTAAACACTAAACATTTACACGCACCAGTCGTCCTTTAACTCCAGTCGAACACTTTAATTTCCACATTCTGTACAGAACAGACGTGAACAGAGCGTAAGGGTTAATTCACTTCCTCTGTCCCAGTGTTGATCCTCTAATCCTGCACTTTCACTCGGAAACCGAGGGGATTTCTATCCGGCTGCATCCCACTAAACAAGATAAATGTGGCGATTAAATGACTGGAAGATGAAATTTGCACAGTCATGATGATGAAATATCTCCTTGGAGTCATTTGGTGCAACGTCTTTAGCTGCAAGACACAAGACATGAGTTTCTGATGGACTCAGAAATGTAGATGATGATGATTTATTTAACATTAATAACATTTTCTTCAGTTTACGATTATGACAGCTGGTCACATCACATGAGGGTTCGGATTCGTGTATAGTTTAAATAAGTCTTTTAGCTCATGTTTTCTTTTGTCAGCATCATGTACACAGCAGCTGTAAAATTGTGTTTCATTCTCTGTTCTATAATCATCTGCTCCAATTCAGGTTTCATCTCAGCAGCAGTGTGCAGTTTTCCATAAATCAGCGTTATTGTTAGAATAATCAGTATAAGACACAGTGAGAGGCAGGAAAATCACATCAGTGGGAAAGTATTTACTGCCTTCAGACTGGCTGCTGTAAATAATATTACATAATATTATAAATAAATTATTTTTATTTACTCACCTAGGGGTTAGTGTATGACCCTTGGTAAGAGATTGGAATAAAAATTGAAAGGGGCTACAATTTAAGATGAGGCTAGTGTAAGGACGCACAGGGCTCAGGAGCCAAGGGTTAGAGGGAAGGTTTAGGTCCTGGAAATCATGGCTAGGGGCTATGGGATAAGGTAGGTACTGTGGGTTACTTTTAGGAAAAACAAAAATAAAAGGGCCTAGGTATTATGGATGGGATAGTGATTAAGCATTAGAATTAGACTTATAGGCTATTGCAAGGACCTAGAGGACAGTGTTAGAGTTACAGGCAAAGGGAAAAGGTAGAGGGTAGGGATAGCGACAGGACTGGGATCCTAAAGATTGTGCTAAGGCAGGTTAAGTTAGGACTTTTCAGTTCTGTAAGAACCTAGTGGACAGGGCTAGTGGCTAAAGATCAGAGATAGAATTAGAGTTATAAGTTAGTGTATGGCCCTTGAAGAAGGCAAGGGTCAGTGACAAAGGGTAGGGGCTAGAGTATAGGGACTAATTATGGGATTTATAGATTGGGGCTGGGAATTAGGTTAGAATTACAGGAGATTGTAAGGACCTAGGACTATCCTAGACCTAAAGTTATAAAGTGTTAGAGTGAGGGGCAAAGGTTAAATGTAGGCCTAGGTTTAGGTTCTGGGCTTATATGTTGGAACTAGGACTAGAGAATACTGTAAGGAAAATGGGTACAAGTTTAGGTTAGAGTTATGGGAAAAGGGAAAGGAACCAAGGTAGGGTAGGGATCACGGTTAGGATTAGAGGCTGCTGTAAGCACCTAAGGGATAGGGCTAGTTTTCCATGGATTAGAAAGGGGTGGGGGGCAGAATAGGTTTAGGTCCTGTTCTCGGGGAGTTGGATAGACTAGAGACTAAGGAGTAAGGTTGGGATTAAGCCTACTGTAAGGGCTGAGGGAATGGCATTGGGGGTTCCGAGTTTAGGGTGATTTATAGTTAGAAGCAAAGAGAAACCAAGCATTCCTAAATTGTTAACAATCCTCGTCTCTTGCAGGATCCCATGACTCTTTCAGCTTCTACATCGATGAAGCATCTCCTGTTGGACCCGAACAACCCGAAACAGTGCAGAATTTTGTCTCAGTTTTTGGAGCTGTGGCTAAAAAGCTGATGAGGAAGTGGCTCGCAACACAAACCATGAACTTTTCCAGCCAGTTAGAGGCCGGGATTCGATTTTTCGACCTTCGCATCTCCACCAAACCTCGAGATCCTGAAAATGAGCTGTACTTCGCCCATGGGCTCTTCAGCGCGACTGTACGCGAAGGTTTGGAGCAAATCAGCGCTTTTCTGTCCTCCCATGCTCGAGAAATCGTTTTTCTGGACTTTAATCATTTTTACGGCGTGCAGAACCTACATCATGAAAAGTTGGTCCAGATGCTGCGCACTGTGTTTGGAGATCGTCTCTGTCCCGTGGTTTTTGCTGAGGAAGTGAGTCTGAAGTATTTGTGGGAGAAGGAGTACCAGGTGTTGGTGTTTTACCACAGCCCGATGGCCTTGGAGGTGCCATTTCTGTGGCCGGGTCAGATGATGCCGTCTCCATGGGCCAACACCACCGACCCGGAAAAACTAATTCAGTTCCTCCAGACCTCAGTGACCGAGCGCAGACGGAAAGGAACTTTTTTTGTTTCCCAGGTGGTTCTGACACCCAAAGCGAGCACCGTGATGAAAGGAGTTACCAGTGGACTTAGAGAGACCATCACAGAGAGGTAGGCAAGGAATATATTACTTACAATGCATCCGGGTTTGCTACAAAATGTTGACTTAGATGCAAAGCTCATTCTTTAACAATTTGAGAGATTCAGTGCCTAGGAGATGAGGGGTAAAGGGAAAGGTAACTATATTCTCTGAATCTTTTAATATTCTCTAACCTCTAAGAGAGCCCTAATTGTAACAGCTATCCAAGACTGCTACCCCAGTAACCAAGACTGCTACCCCAGTAACCAAGACTGCTACCCCAGTAACCAAGACTACTACCCCAGCTGATTCTGTGTGTGTGTGTGTGTGTGGTGTGTGTGTGTTTTTTTTTTTTTTTTTTTTTTACAGAGCTCTTCCGGGGATGATGCAGTGGATTCGCTCTCAGCGTCCAGGCGAAAGTGGTGTTAACATTATCACGGCTGATTTTGTGGAGCTCGGCGATTTCATAAGTGCTGTTATTACTCTTAATTATTATCTTGGTGAGGATGATGAAGAAGATGCCACTTGAATCCCTGCCTTCAAATTGCACTTATTGTTTTCCTGTGCTAGTTTTAAGTTTCGAAAAATCGCCTTCCTCTGGTTTTTAGGGCTAATAAAAAAATGAAGGGCATGAATTTTGGAAATTCGGAAGGCAGGAATAATGTGCGTATATGTTAGGCATGTGCCATTTATCAGATCCATGACATATCCTTATATTTCACACCCACCATATTGTTATCATAGAGACTTAGCTGGTCAGGAGGAGGTGGCCTCGGTAAGGGAGATAAAAATGTTTCTTTTAGGATGAAGCGTAATGAAGGTCATCTTAAGGTCTGTATTTTGGAGAGATTTGAAGGAGCATCATCATGTTTCCTCTCTGAAAAGATAATGATTTCATTGTGTCTCCTGGACAAGAGCGAATATGAAACACTGACAGATCAGTCTCCCTGAATGCTCTGAATTATGTTTTAGTAATGTTGTGATTTTAAAAAATATTAATACTGTATTGCGATACGAATACATAATATCGGTACATGCCTACTGCGTGGCTGATTTTGACCGCGATGAAGGAAATGAACGATGATGAAATATTATTTTACTTACTCTTCTCTGCATCTCGTCTGCAGCATTAATAAACAGTGCATTAGCTTCTGATCAGTAACATATTAACATATTTCATGGTGAATAAATGTTGTTTGTATGGTGAATGTGATGGTAGTAGGTTTAACTGCTGTAATGTTGGTAATGTGTATGATTGTGATTCTTGATCTGTAAATACTGTGGAAAATTAGCTGAATTATCTGTCATGCCAAAAAACATCAGGTTATACTTAAGTATTAAGTGTTTAAGGATAAGATCATTCCCGGTATTACCCTACCGATTTCAGTACATCATGCTATTTGCTAACAGCTTCCAATCTTTTATTTACACCTCTCTGAACAGGGTTTTAAAAATTTTGTAACATATTTCGAGGAACGTGCTGCACCTGGAAATGTGTTTTTTGTGGTCTGATGTCATTATTTTTTATCTCTTTAGCATAGTATTAACAATATATCTATTTTGAGATTTTATTATCACAGTGTGATAATGCTACAAAATATTCCTAAAATGATTTTTGGTACAGTTTTATATTTAGTTTCATACTTGATAAAGAAGTACATCCCGGCTAATTTCAATTTGCTGCAGTTCAGATGCATGACTGAAATTTCAGTGTTAGTGCTAGTCCCCTAATCAAGACTGCTAGTCCCCCAACCAAGACTGCTAGTCCCCTAACTAAGACTGCTAGTCCCCTAATCAAGATTGCCAGTCCCCTAACTAAGACTGCTTGTTCACTAACCAAAACTGCTAGTCCCCTAACTAAGACTGCTAGTCCCCTAACCAAGACTGCTTGTCCCCTAACCAAGACTGCCAGTCCCCTAACCAAGACTGCTTGTCCCCTAACCAAGACTGCTTGTCCCCTAACCAAGACTGCCAGTCCCCTAACCAAGACTGCTTGTTCACTAACCAAAACTGCTAGTCCCCTAACCAAGACTGCCAGTCCCCCAACCAAGACTGCCAGTCCCCCAACCAAGACTGCTTGTCCCCCAACCAAGACTGCTTGTCCCCCAACCAAGACTGCTTGTTCACTAACCAAAACTGCTAGTCCCCTAACCAAGACTGCTTGTCCCCCAACCAAGACTGCTACTCCCCAAACCAAGACTGCCAGTCCCCTAACCAAGACTGCTTGTTCACTAACCAAGACTGCTTGTTCACTAACCAAAACTGCTAGTCCCCCAACCAAGACTGCCAGTCCCCCAACCAAGACTGCTTGTTCACTAACCAAAACTGCTAGTCCCCTAACCAAGACTGCCAGTCCCCCAACCAAGACTGCTTGTCCCCCAACCAAGACTGCCAGTCCCCCAACCAAGACTGGCAGTCCACTAACCAAGAATGCTTGTCCCCTAACCAAGAATGCTTGTCTCCTAACCAAGACTACTAGTCCCCCAACCAAGACTGCATGTCCACTAACCAAGACTGCTAGTCCCCTAACCAAGACTGCTTGTCCCCTAACCAAGATTGTTTGTCCACTAACCAAAACTGCTAGTCCCCTAATCAAGACTGCCAGTCCCTTAACCAAGACTACTAGTCCCCCAACCAAGACTACTAGTCCCCCAACCAAGACTGCTTGTTCACTATCCAAGACTGCCAGTCCTGTAATCAAGATTGCTACCCTGCAACCTAGACTCTAGCCCCCCTAACCAGTATTTATATCCTGCTAACCAAGACTACTAGTTCCTTGAACAAGACCTTAAGACTACTGCCCCCTAATCTGGGCTGCCCCCTAACTACCCTTAACCTGTAGATTTTATCCTGTCCTGTTATTTCAGAGTGAATGCTGGACGTAAGGTGTATCTGTATTTCGTGTTTATAAAAAGTGTCTTAAGCTCTGTCCTTTCTCTAATCTCTTTTATTATGGAGTTCTCAGTAAGACCAAAGTGCTGAATATTATTTTGACTTTGTTTTCCGTAATTACGCCATTTGGTCACAATTATTCGTCCAAATGGAGCCGCTTTTAAAAGTGTTTAATGCAACTTGGTATTTAGCATATGTGCAAAAAATATATATATATGATAAAATCTCCTTGTCAGTTGTAATGACAATCACTCAAGATGTCAGTGTGTGGATGGATCGTCAGGTGTTGTTTGAATGTTACTGCATGTTACTGCTGAAGTCCAAATTTTACACTTATTTGTAAAACTTTAAATTGCTCAGTGTTTAAATGCAACTTCCAAAAAAAATGGGTGAACTCTTATAAATCTGGTGTAAATAAATGTAAATGTAAATAATGCACTTTTGTGACTGTCTTGCCATCCATTTCCCTTCCAAACACTTTGAGCATAAAATTGTTTTTGAGTCTACTGTTATCTACATTAGACTGTTAGATTGACATACTTCTATTTATATTATACATAAATTTCAAACAATACACAAATAAACAACAATTAGCACATGGTGTCCCTCAGGGTACTATTGTAGGTCTGCTGCATTTTTGCAAGAAAAAAAAACCACGAAATAAAAATGCTAAAAAAGGTCTGGGTTCTATTGAAATGCAGGTGAAAATTCATTTAAATAAACACCAGCATAAAAGGCAGCATTTTGAGTCTTGTTCGTGGTCAAGCCGATTCGTTTCCTTTCTGACGCACATAATAGTCCATCATGGACTCATTCCACGTTTTCTTGAATTACAGCAATTCAGTGCTGGCAGACACAGTGGTGAAGTGCAGCTGTATTATGCCTTTGGCAGCCAATCTGGTTTTTGTTAAAGCTTCACATTCTTGCTCAGACTATAAGAGACGACTGTTACGAAGCCTCGTCTGATGGAGAAGCACTTTTGCCGTCAGTCATAAAGAGCTGAAGGAGATAAAAGCTATAAATGTTATTAAATGTGTATTATTCTAACAGTATGAGAAATCCACTGTTTGTAAATCATCCAATATGACAGCGTTTATTACATCACAGGACCTGCATAAGAATTCACATTAAATACCATAGAACATTGCATCCTCTAGAAATTTAATCACTAACCTTTAATCCTAGGCGCTAACACTTATCCTCTAGATCAGTGGTGTTAAAATCAGTGTAGATAAGAGACTACATTATACTCAGTCCCTGTGAGCCAGGCCAAAAAAATCAGTTTAGTGACCAATAACACAATAACATCTGCATTTATCTGAAAGGTACATCCTGAAAGCAGAAAAGAAATTATAAAATCCCATAATTTTGAAGTGGATCTTAGGACCTACAGTATATTGGGCCGTATCTTTGACACCACTTAAAGAGGTTATCCTAAGCATAACCCCTAGACCTTACATTGTCCTTTAAACCTCATTACATTTAACCACCAGACTCATAGCTGCATCCCTGTGCCTCATGTCCTGTTCCCTCACCCAGGGGTATTCAGACTGTGGGGCAGTTTGTAAATCACATGACCCCACATGAAGTCATGTCCCCTAGTGTGAGAGCCCCAGCTCTAAAGGCTCTTCCCCAAACCTCAGTGACTAAACTCGGTAAACTCGATTCCTCTAATCATATAAATCACCAACGCCCACGTTAATCTCATCTTTAAATCACTCGTAATCCACCTGGATCTGTGGTAATGGAAGTGCAGAAGATTGGAGAAAAACCGTAAGCTGAGTTAAGCTGTGCCTCTCTAGTGTCTTCTCTTTAGTTCTCAACTGAAAAAAAAGCACGAACATATTTAAACAAAAAAAAAAAAAAAAAAAATCAACATTTGATGAAACACTCTTTGGAGCAATTACAGAAAAAGAATAAAACATTTAAAATCCCACGCAGTTCTGCTGGCAGCTGGAAAGGAGAGAGAGAGAGAGAGAGAGAGAGAGAGAGAAAGAGAGACAGAGAGAGAAAGAGAGAGAGAGAGATAGAGAGAGAAAGAGAGAGAGAAAGACAGACAGAGAGAGCTTGAGAGAGAGACAGAGAGAGAGAGAGCTAGAGAGAGAGAGATAGAAAGAGAGAGAGAGAGAAAGAGAGTACTGAAGTGCAAAAATGAGTGATGGCTGAGTAAAGATGAATAAAGCTGCGGCGTTATTGTAATTAGAATGCTGCAGATCACAAAAGATTAGTGTTATATATTTATATTTAATAATAGTGTGTCCATTTCCATCTCTAATCCCTAAGCCCTAGCTTTAACCCTTCACGCATACCTGTTCCACTGATCTCACCCTATTCCCTAACCCCTAACCCCTAACCCCTAACCCCTATACCCTAACCCCTATTCCCTAACCCCTAACCCCTATTCCCTAACCCCTATTGCCTAACCCCTAACCCCTATTCCCTAACCCCTAACCCCTATTCCCTAACCCCTATTCCCTAACCCCTAACCCCTAACCCCTATTCCCTAACCCCTAACCCCTAACCCCTAACCCCTATTCCCTAACCCCTAACCCCTATTCCCTAACCCCTATTCCCTAACCCCTAACCCCTATTCCCTAACCCCTAACCCCTAACCCCTAACCCCTATTCCCTAACCCCTAACCCCTAACCCCTATTCCCTAACCCCTATTCCCTAACCCCTAACCCCTAACCCCTAACCCCTATTCCCTAACCCCTAACCCCTATTCCCTTGGATTAATCTAGATTCACTCCTCAATATTTGTTCAAGTGCAAATCAAAAAACCTCCATAAAAGTGTCAAATGATTATAGTGATGATGATGGTGACAGTGTGTGTGTGTGTGTGTGTGTTTGTGTGTGTGTGTGAGTGTGTGAATGTATGTGTGTGTGAGTGTGTGTCTTAAATGATCGTACCACAGAGTCAGCTGTTAATAACAGCTTGACAATAAGCGCCTCACTGGGAAACTCAATTATGTTTTAATTATTCAAATGAGCTCCTATGAGGAAGTGTGTGTGTGTGTGTGTGTGTGTGTGTGTGTGTGTGTGTGGGTGGGGGTTGGGGGGGGGGGGGGGGGGGGGGGGGGGGGGGGGGGGGGGGGGGGGGGGGGGGGGGTGGGGGGGGGGGTGGGGGTGTT
>CM074923.1:38173-45673 GCA_037576815.1 Pangasius larnaudii | reverse complement strand
TGTGTGTGTGTTCCTAACGGGGTAGGAGAATAATGTAATAAAGTTTTTTAATTTGAAGTATTGTTCAAATGTAGGAATTAATAGAAATAAATTGGACAAATGCAAATGTTTTGTGTATATACACTTCTGTGTGAAGCTCAGGAATTGACAAAAAAGTACCTGAATGTGAATGTTGTATATTTGACTTATACATATATATATATATATATATATATATATATACACACATCACATTAAATAAAATGTCTCTTTTCCTTAGTTTTTCTTTGTTTTGATCTTTTGCCTGAAAGTTTTGCCTTTAAAAATAACATTCAGAATGATGGTTTATGATTTTCAGTTTTAAAAAATCAGAACCATAAATAGAAATTTCAAAAATACAGATTTCAGAAAAATTTCTCACACGCCTGTGATTCCCAGGGAAAAACAGACGTTAGATGAATACATCCAACAGCACTGGATCTTTTCTTCCCATCATGAACCTCATTTTTTGTGTTTTTTTAAACGATGTTTGTCTTTTTCACACTGCAGGACCCCAGAGACTTTTATACAATTGGCAATAAAATCGAATATTCGTGTATTGACGGTTATCATCTGATTGGAAATCCCATCGCTGAATGTACAGAGGATGAAACCTGGAGGAAATTCACGATGGCGTGCAAACGTACTGCTTCAGTCATGCGATTGAAGAATAATAGAATCTTGTTTGAGGAATGAAACACACCGTGTTATTATTGTTATTATTATTATTTCCTTCCTATCAGGTACGACATGTGCTCCTCCTCTCCTCTCCGCGGATGTGATTCCCAGTCTGTGGAAAATGAGCTATAAGATCGGAGACTCCGTCCGGCTGAGCTGTACAGGCGGGAGAGAGAGAGTCGGCGCTGAGGAGATTCTGTGTACCTCGGGTTTGTCCTGGTCGCCTGAACCCAAAAACACAAAATGTGTAACAGGTAACACGCTAATAAAACAGCAGGGTTCTGGATCCAGATCCGGATTTCTGTAAACAGGGTCCACTGGTAAAAGCTCTGAACCGGAACAGAGCCGATCCTGTTCGAACGTTAGTGTGTAAATTACGACCAGGAGAACAAACAAACATCAGAAACACAAACCAATCGAAAACTGAGTTTATCATAATATGAAACTAAACTGAACTGAAACACAAGCGAGATAAAACAAGGTCTCAGAAACATAACAAGGCGAAATATGGAGATTAAAGTTAAATCAGAGCTGGATAAACCCCTTCACTGGTGTGTATCCCGGCTGTATTCCTACATCACACACGGCGTTCCCGGGATAGACTCCGGATCCACCGCCACCCCGACCAGGATAAAGCGCTTCCTGATTGAAGATCATTACAAGCTAATAAGAGAAGCAGAACAGCTTAATGAAGCTGGAGAGCGTAAACACACTCGGGTCATAAATCCCCACTATAACACTGCAGTAACAGAGAGATACGATAATCCTTTTATACATCACTGTACTTTTACATTAATGTGATTATTATCAACATGTATATCCTAGTGACTGTGTGTGCGCGCGCGTGTGTGTGTGTGCGCGCGTGTGTGTGTGCGCGTGTGTGTGTGTGTGTGTGTGTGTGTGGTTTCCTTTTCCTGTAGCCACTGTACCTCCAGCTCAGCTGCAGTGTGAGCCCTGGGAGAACCGAGCCCAAGATAAATGCGTTTGTAAAGTTCCCTATCAGTGCGAGTATGATCACACACACACACACACACACACACACACACACACACACACACACACACACACACTCACTAACACTTGTAGAGGTCATTGTTGAGGTTGATCTTTTTCACAGGACTGATATCAGAACAGTTTCACACACATCACCCCTCAGTGCAGACGTTTTTTACTTCAGTTGGTACATTGCTAATTATTTTATCAGTATTTTAATGTTTATTAACATTCTAATAATCTACTGTATATATATAGTATTTTATTTCTGTGTATCACCAGGCCGTCTCTGGAGGTGTGTGTACGCAGTACCGAGCGAAATCGGATCAGCAGACAGAGTGTGTGTAAAGCTCGGGCTCTGCAGTGTTTGGGTCATCAGTATGCAGCAGCTGAACACAGCGCCTGCCAGTGGCCGGAGTCCGTCACTGCAGCGTGTCCTCAGTGCTCCCTCTGGACCACCTGTGATGGTACAAAAATTATATTACGGTTTTATTCATATTTTAGCCATTTGATTATCATTTGGTTGAAATTTTAATCTAAATTTAGTTGTTATATTCCTAAGTTTTAATTTCGTCTTAAATAGAACACCATATTGCTTTATAACGTCTTTCTTCCTGCTTCATAGAGAAGTGGGCGAAAGTAATAATGCTACTCTAGTGAAGACATTTATTACACTGCAAACACTTAATCAAAGTAAATAAATTTCAGTCATTTTGCTCAGAGGTCATCAGGCATGCTAGCTCCAGCTGTTTATTATCACCTGAAAAAACACGATAAAAAGCAGCGTTTCACTGACGATAACATAATTTATCACAAAATAGTGATGAAGTCGAAAGGGTTCCAATGTTAGCAAACAGCATCTGGCATCACAAAGCTTTAGCATTAGCACACACACACACACACACACACACACACACACACACACACACACACACACACACACACACACACAGATCAGAGAAGACAGATCTAGAGTTTGTTCAACTGAATGTGTTTGACATTTTCATCTATTTTTTTTTTTTTAATGCCAATATATTTCATCAGAACGCTCAACACTCATTATAAGTGTGTGATGATGTGTAAATATTTTAGGAAGTGGAAGATAGTGTGAGACTATATATATATATATATATATATATGTGTGTGTGTGTGTGTGTGTGTGTGTGTGTATGTAGTTTACTCTGTTGTAGGTCAGTGAAACTTGAATAACTTTTTAACTCCATCTGATTAACAGAACAAACGAACACGTGCCGCTGCAAAACCTTGGACGAGTGTATTCCATCACCTCGCTGGATCAACATATGTGTACGTTTTACTGAAGACTCAGAGGTGTCCACGGTAATGGAGTGTGAGGTGGGGGTACGACGTTGCCGAGGGGAAACTCCTCAGA
Organism: Pangasius larnaudii; assembly: GCA_037576815.1. NCBI lineage: Eukaryota > Metazoa > Chordata > Actinopteri > Siluriformes > Pangasiidae > Pangasius > Pangasius larnaudii. Next base: position 42,594 of record CM074923.1, on the reverse strand, counting down.
TACTTAAACTGCAAGCCTGTGAGGCGTGATCTCATTAATATATAAAAAAAACCCATTGCATTAACTGCATCTTCACCTCTGATTCATATAAATGTTTAAATCTGAATTTGTTTTTACTTTTAATACTATTTACTTTTTACTATTTTACTCTAAATAATTAAAATGATCATCTCTACTTATTGTCTTAGTGATGACTTTATTGCTTTGGAATGAAACCGTTATTTCAGTGTTTATAATGCAGACTGAATGGAAACACATTAGTGTTTCTATAGTGACTTCAGTTCAGTAGTGAATTCTCTACAGGTCCTCATCCTTCAGCTGCTTCAGGAACCAACAAAATTAGACCTTCACAATTCTGTCTATCTGCGTCACATCCATAAAGAAGACGAGTAAAATATGGTGATCGGTGTCGATTCTGTTCGGTATGAGATCTCTGTAATGCTTTTTGGATTAAATAACGCTCCGGACGCATTCCAAACATTCCAACCGTTGTCTTTGTTTAATTTAACAATATGCTGATGTTCTACGTCATCTAATGAGATCATCAAACATTGTTTTCATTAAAGCCCTGAAGAACCAGCTTTATCAAGCCAAAAACATATCAAAACAAAAACATATCAAAACAAAAACATATCAAAACAAAAACATATCAAAACAAATCAGAGTTTTATGTTTCTGTGGAATATACAAAATGCATAATTAAAGAAGTAGAAAATACGACTGTAAAAGAAATTCTAAGAATGAAAAATTCTAATAACAGCAATAAAATTAACTCAGTCAGTGAATGAATATGTGTGTGTAAAGGGTGCTTTGTGTTGAACTGGTGTTCCATGGATGGCATATTAACTCCTCACGCTCAGTATTCCCAGGATGTCATATTTCCAGAGAAGATATGATGTTGACATATATACAGGGTGGATTCCTCTCTCTCTCTCTCTCTCTCTGTGTGTGTGTGTGTGTGTGTGTGTGTGAGTGTGTGTGTGTGTGTGTGTGTGTGTGTGTGTGTCCGTCCATCCCCCTCTATAGGATAAACCAGTTCTTGTAAACGAAAGTGAATTTCAGCAGCTTCATTTTGTGTTGAGGGAAAAAAAATAAAACTTCCAGGAGTAAAAACACAGTGAGTATAAAAACCTAAAGCTGTAATACATAAACTCTCTGAATTTCCTGTAGATGAAGAACAATTCCGAAGGTTCTGAAGGTTTTACTGGAGGTTTAATGTACAGCAGGTTGTTTTATGACTTGATACCTTGACTCTTTCCGCTGATCCAGGGTTTGATTTATCACGCAGATGAGGGAGTGAAGTAAACGTGTTGTTTTAACACATACATGCTGCAGGGAAGTAAATGTGTTATTGTGTCTGGAAAACAAGACTTAAAGAAAGATTCACTCACCAGGAATAAATACACTACTAAATACACAGATCTGTATCTCTAAACACTCACTAGTTAACAGTGGAGCTAAACTTTTCCCCAGTATTTTAATAGCAGCTGATCTGATTTAAAGAGAGTTTACTGAAATTATTCACTAATAAGACTAAAATAACTCTGAGATCATAATTACTGGAATATACAGGCTTTAAGACCCAGGTGAGTCAGTCACCTGTGAACATGACGAGTCTAAATAATCAGAATGCAGCCAAATGGAAAAGCTGAAACCAACCAACACAACATTTGTCACTTTTCACAAATATTATTGGCTTTTTAAAGGACATACGCATATTTAATTTATAACATGGAATTTAATCAACTACAGCTGTTATAAAGCCTCACACTTTATAGTAATATTAACACAATATCATGATTGTAGATTTCTGTAAATAAATAAATTGTACAGTAATGTGATCATATCGCCCTGTGTGAAGCAAACATGAAGCTTTTCGAACATGTTTATTTACAATTGTCCTCTTATCAACACCTCCTCCTTCAGCATGTCCTCAGTGTCCTTCCCCCTCTGCAGAATAAAACAGTTCTTGTAAGTGAAAGTGAAGCTATAATATATAATCTCTCTGAATTTACTCTGGATACAGAAACAGTTTTTGGGATTTTACTGAAGGTTTAATGTACACAGCTTGTTTTATATTACTGATTATTTTATTATTATAATTTATTATTATTATATTGTATTATTATCATTCATGGCTAGCTAATGCTAAGCTACCAGATAGCTAATGCTAAGATAGCCATGAAAGAACTTGTTATTGGTATTGACAAGCTGCAAACAATGCATCCGGATGGACCTTTTGTCATTGCTGGGGATTTTAATCACACTAATTTGAGGACGGCTCTTCCCAAATTCTATCAAAACGTCTCTTGCCCTACAAGAGGAGACAACGTTCTTGATCATGTTTATACAAACATTACTGAGGCCTACAGAGCTTCTCCTCTCCCCCATGTTGGACAGTCAGATCACATCTCCCTGTTCCTGCTCTCCAAATACACACCATCATCAAACGTGTGAAACCCACAGTGAGGACTGTAAAAGTGAGGCTAGAAGGAGCAGACTCTTCACTACAGCAACAGCTCCAGGACACAGACTGGAATGCCTTTGCTTCTCAGGCCAAATTAATTCCCACATGGACATTAATATTTACATCAGTTCTGGATCACATTAACAAGTGTGTTGACACAGTAACCACCTATAAAATAATTAAAATATACCCCAACCAGAAGCCTTGGATGAATAAGGATGTCCGACTCCTGCTGAAGGCACGTGACATTGCTTTCAGATCTGGCCTATAACTTATCCAGGGCCAGTCTGAAGAGGGAGATTAAAGCAGCTAAACACAACTATAAACTTTGGATAGAGGACAAGACTCAGAGCCACCAAACAAAGCCTAGTTCCCACATGATGACCTGCCACTCACTCTCCACCAGTGATGTGCGCTCCACCCTGAGCAGGGTAAATGCATACAAAGCTGCTGGTCCTGATGGCATCCCAGGGTGTGTGCTCAGGGTCTGTGCAGAGCAGTTGGCTGAGGTCTTCACTGACATTTTCAATTTGTCCTTGGCCCAGGCAGGTGTTCCCGCCTGCTTCAAGACATCCACCAGTGTACCAGTACCTAAACATGCTGCTGCAATGACCCTCAATGACTTCCACCCTGTCGCTCTCACTCCCATCATTGCCAAGTGTCATTGCCAACAAGTGTTTTGAGAGACTGGTCCTCTCTTACCTGAAAACATGCCTGCCCCAACACTGGACCCACATCAGTTCACCTACAGACCCAAGTGAGGATGCCATCACCTCAGCTCTCCACTCTGCCCTGACTCTCCTAGACAATAGCAACACCTATGTCAGGATGTTGTTTGTTGATTTCAGTTCTGCCTTCAATACTGTCGTCCCATCCAAACTGATCTCCAAGTTCACTGATCTTGGCATCAGCACCTACATCTGCAATTGGACCTTGGACATCATAGTCTGATAGGCTTGACAACTCCTCCACCCTCATTCTGAACACTAGTGTACCACAGGGCTTTGTGTTGTGCCCAGTCCTCTGCTCCCTCTTCCTCCACGACTGTGCATGGCTCTAACTAAATAATCAAGTTTGCAGATGATACCACAGTGCTAGGCCTGATCAGTGGTGATGATGAGATGGCCTACAGGGAAGAGGTTCAGCACCTGGCAGCGTGTTGAACCAAAAACACTTGCATTCAACACCCAGAAGACCAAAGAGCTTATTGTGAACCACTGGAGGACAAGGAGGGGCCATACACACACCCATCCACATCGATGGGGTCGAGGTGGAGCGTGTGACCAGCTTCAAGTTCCTGGGTGTTCATATCTCTGAGGATCTTTCCTGAGCACTCAACACATCCACACTGATCAAAAACTCACAACAGCACCTTCCTGAGGAGGCTAAGGAAAGGTCACTTATCCCCCCAGATACTACTGAACTTTTACTGCTGCACTCTTGAAAGCTTCTTAACAAACTGCATCACAGTGCGTTACGGCAACTGCACTGTCTCAGATCAGAAGGCCCTCCAACAGGTGGTGATAAGAAATAATACATCACTGGTGTCCGGCCACATTCCATCAAAGACAATCATCACAAACTCTGCTTACGGAGGGTGAGAAGTATAATCAAAGACACCTCTCACCCCAACCGTGCTCTGTTTACTGTCTACCATCTGGGAAATGCTACAGGAGTCTTCGCTGTCGCACTAGCAGACTTGGGAACAGTTTCGTCCCATCAGCTGTCAGTGTACACTCTTAAATACCATCTATCTCTTTTCATTTTCACTACCATGGTAACTTGTCCTTACACCTCATTATCAACTTGCCTCCTTGCACATTACTGACTAATTACTACATGATGCTATTGCTAGTCACCTAATGGTCACTGGATATACACTCCTGAACAAAATCTTAAGACCGGGGGAAACATTCCAAGTATTCGCATTTCGCGCTGGTGGATCATAACCAGG
>CM074922.1:27696023-27709576 GCA_037576815.1 Pangasius larnaudii | reverse complement strand
CAGAGGATTCCAGCTTTTCTTTGTAGAAGACAGTCTTAGCAGAAGTCACTTCAGATGAAAATTTGGACAGGAGAGCATGGTAAGAGACAAGAACTATGTCAAGTTGTGATTTCTTCCACTTCCTCTCTGCTGTTCCTTATTCTCTCCGGTTACTGTGTAACACATCTGATAGCCAAGGAGCCAGGTTGGAAATCTTCCTGGGTTTAGAGGATAGAGGACAGAGGAGGTCCATGGATGAGGAGAGTGAGGAGAGGAAAGTGGCTAGCTCCAGTGGTAGGGAGGAAAAGGAGTCAGGGACAGGAAGGGATGATAGGGTGCAGGAGGCTAAGGAGGAAGGGGAGATAGAGTGGAGGTTTTTACAAGTGGGAGAGAAAAACCCTCATTGGCTGTGAAGACAGCAGTGGGTGTGGCTTGCACTCACCTGTTCTACCTGCAGCTTTAGCCTCAGTGCTGAGTCCCCCAGTCTTAGTCCTTACTGACACCCGATAGGCCTGTCCAGGTGTCAGTCCCCTGAAGAGCCAATGGGATGTGTTGGGATGGAGCACAGTTTCCTGCTCAGTGGAGGAGGAAGAGGAAGTTAAAGAGATCAGGTATTCATCCACTTCTCCTTCTGCAGGAATCCAGGTGGTGTTTAATGAGTTCTCACTTCCGTAGTTCTCCAGTTTTAGCTCAGTTACAGGAGCAGGAACTGCAGAAACAAATATCACACAAATATCAGACCACAAATCCTCCTGCCAATCACACTGTTACCAATCAGACCACACTTCGCACCCCTAATGCGTCTGTAACCAATCAGACCACACTTCCCACCTCTAATGCCTAATTAGGAATAAATTCACAGTGCTAAATTCAAATATTTACAATATATTTTTTGTGAATCCATTTATTTATGTAAAGCTGCTTTGTGACAATGTCCATTGTTAAAAGTGCTATACAAATAAAATTGAATTGAATCGAATTAATGCCTCTGTGAATCAGACCAGTCTTCCCATCTGTATTGCCTTTGTAAACATTCAGACCACAATTTCCATGGCCTTTCTCCATTACAAAATTACAAAAGAATTTTAAGGGTTAAAGGAAAAAAACGACATTTTACCAATTCAGAATTTGCTCTTGTGTGGAATTACCAACATACAATTACAGACTGTGTGTGTGTGTGTGTGTGTGTGTGTGTGTGTGTGTGTGTGTGTGTGTAAGAGGAAGGGATGTGGTTGCCTGTAAAGGAAAAGGTTGAGTCAGAGCTGAAAATATCCTGGAAACCAAAGCTATTCAAACTGTGAAGAACTGCAGACAGGGCATAGATGAGACGGAAAATACCAAAAAAAAAATACATTTTTAAATGATTGTTTCAGACCTGCCAAACTTTACATGTTTGGCATTGGAGATTTGCTTTTTACAGTGGAATGCTAAAATATGCCAACAGAGATATCTTCTGACAGTTGTGTAGGTGTTTTAATGCACTGATGTGGCGCTCTCACTTTCTATCACAGAAAATTGAGATTCCTTTAGTTCATTACTATGTTTGTGACAGTCAGAAACCATTCTTGTTTTCAAGAGGGACACTACACTAGTGATGTGTAGGCTTGCTGTTGTTTCTAACTGTTCACTGTTTTTACCACCCTCCCCAGTTCTGCTGTACTGTAAGACTGTGGTTTTGTTTTGTTTAATTTTATTTTCCAGTTAATAATAGGCAATAATTTGACATGTTTTTTTTTTTTGCCCTGTCCTAATGGGTGTGGCCTAATGATTTAATGAGTACACCTGACTGACTTTTACTCGCTAGGTTAGCTTTCTTACTAAGTCACCCTGACTGGAAGATGCCACTAGAATGTGAAAACAAGTTTTAATAAAAGCTGTGTGGAAGGGGCCACTGACAGCAGCCTTGTGATTGGTGAGGGTGGAGTTTATGCAGGATAAACCCAATTTACAAATCAAAGAATAGTAGGCAGAGCATCATCACCTGTCCGAATGTCTTTTGTTGCATTTTGTTGTTTCCCGACTGCTTCTGTTACCACAGTGACCGTATACAGTGCTCCTGGACTAAGGCCATCCAGAGTGCATGATGTCACAGTGTTTTTAAACATCAGGTTCTGGACTAGTGCATCTTCACGACTCAGCGTTACCCAGAATGCCTCTCTGTGTCCAGGCCCTGGCTGCCAAGAAACCCTGATGCTGGTGGAGGAGGCGGAGACGCTCAGACTGCTTACTGCTGATGGAGCTACAAAATAAATGTTAATGCTCATGTAAATATTTTGATTTTTGCACACAGTTTATGACCATAATTTCACATAGTCTGTCTTCAAAAACTCCAGGAAATCATTGTACACTTTCAGAAATAAAAAGGTACCAAACTGTACTTTTCCTTGTTGATGGCATGGTCAATTAAGCAGACAGGTATAGTGTCTATAGTATCTTTAGTGTGTAGCTTTTAACTAAAGACCTTTAAGAATAATTTAAGGTGCATAACTGAACTTTAAGGATCACTATTCTAAAAGTCAGTTAAAAGCACACCACATGAACCTTCCCAGGTAGAGATACAAGACAAGAACACTTAATGTTCTGTATCAATTACTACTGAACAAACTGCACCTGTTACTGCCAAACACACTGCACCTGTTACTACTGAACATACTGCACCTGTTACTGCCGAACACACTGCACCTGTTACTGCCAAACACACTGCACCTGTTACTACTGAACAAACTGCACCTGTTACTGCCAAACACACTGCACCTGTTACTACTGAACATACTGCACCTGTTACTGCCAAACACACTGCACCTGTTACTACCGAACACACTGCACCTGTTACTGCCAAACACACTGCACCTGTTACTACTGAACACACTGCACCTGTTACTGCTGAACACACTGCACCTGTTACTGCCAAACACACTGCATCTGTTACTGCCGAATACACTGCACCTGTTAGTACTGAATACACTGCACCTGTTACCGCTGAACACACTGCACCTGTTACTGCCGAAAACTCTGCACCTGTTAGTACTGAATACACTGCACCTGTTACCGCTGAACACACTGCACCTGTTAGTACTGAATACACTGCACCTGTTAGTACTGAACACACTGCACCTGTTAGTACTGAACACACTGCACCTGTTAGTACTGAACACACTGCACCTGTTAGTACTGAATACACTGCACCTGTTACTGCTGAACACACTGCACCTGTTAGTACTGAACACACTGCACCTGTTAGTACTGAACACACTGCACCTGTTAGTACTGAACACACTGCACCTGTTACTGCTGAAAACACTGCACACTGCAATGGTACCAACCAAGCTAAAAAGAAAAGTACAGTTCAGTACCTTTATTTTTGAGAGTACATTGATTTGCCTGGTGCTTGTTTTTTTTTTTGTTTTTTTTTTTTTTGTTTTTTTGTTTTGGTCTCTTTTTTACTTTCTTGCAATTCCTCCAAGAAAGAAGTAGCATCACCCTCAGGTCTTTATTAAGAATCCTCTAGAGGAGGGTGTGCTATTACTTTTAAGCTTGCTGCATTGAGTATATTCACTGCAACATAAAGTCACAAAATTAAGCAAATTTAGCTCAAACTTGAGTCAAAGTCCAAGATTTTTCTTATTATTCCTAAATAGCAAAGAGAAATGTTTTGTATTGTTTAATATGTTTTATAACTGATCAGCATATTTCTTGCTCTCAGAATATCAGGAATCCACTGAATCAAACATTAAATAAGAAAGATAATACATGCTAGTGATGATAACAGAAACAAAAGAGACAGAGAGAGAGAGAGAGAGAGAGAGAGAGAGAGAGAGAGAGAGAGATCCACCTATCACTGCACTCCCTGTAGCAGCTAGAGACGTCTTGTTCCCGGATTTAGCCACTAGGTGGAGTGTGTAGCGTGTTCCTGGAATGAGGTTGGTGAAGCTGGAGCGTGTCGCATCATTGCCTGAAATCTTTTTTTTCTTCACAAAATCTGTCCTTGAGTCCAAAAGTACCAACTCATACGATTCAACATGCCCTGGAGCTCGGAGCCACTTTATCCACAGCCCAGGACTGAGGGAAACATCTGCAGTAATCTCAAGACCTGAGGGCTGAGCTGGATCTACAGGGAAACATACAGATCACACCTGTAACTACTGAACACACCACACCTGCTACTACTGAACACGCCACACTTGTTACTACTGAACACGCAGTACCTGTCACTACTGAACATATTCCATGCTTTTTCCATGCTTTTTCCAGGTTGTATGATTTAATCCTCACCATACTGAACATAGAACACAGCGTCCACCTCCACTGTTAAACATGCCACATTCATTTTGTCTTTCCATGAGGTTCCTTTTATTTTTATTTTCCTCATCAGGTCCAAAAATATCATACTAAATGGTCCTAGCCAGAGTAATTTTGTAAGAGCTCCCCCCAAGGTGACATTTCATCAGCTAGCAGAAATGGACTCAAGTTCAGTCAGATATGGTTTCTTACAAAGTTACTCTGGCTGGGACCATTTAGTATGTTTCACCTGGTGTAACTCACAGTGCTATAGAATGTGCAATGCTTGATTTGTATTAATGTCCATAGAGTTTTATGTCACTCTCTTGCACACATGCAAAAAACTCAGAAGGTTAATCAGTGAAGTGTGACTGTTAATGCATATTTGTTTCACAGGAAACAGAGCAGGGATCAGATCAGTCCTAACCGTGATCACGTACAGCAATTAAGCACTCAGTGAAAGGGAACATCAGGAAACATGCTGAATTCCCATCACACCAAGCTTGCGGAAAATTCAAGGCTGCCGAGGAGCAACAAAAGCTTTCCTCCTTCGAATGCAAAGTTCATGTGTGTGTTCTTTTTATCTATTCCTCAGTGCAAAACAAAACTCTGTGGCCTTCTGCATCCGCTAGAACAAGGTAACAATGAGAAAGGGAAATGGCTTTGGGGCAAGTGAACTTTCTGGAAACAAACACTTAAGATTAGTTGCCCTTCATTGTTGGTGAGTTCTGCTTTATCACACACTTCACATTCTTCCATTTAACAGTTTAGCAAGGTGATAGTTTAAATTAAACCGAGTAAACATAAAGATAGTTTAAATTTCAACACCAGTGACTGGAGAAACAGAGAATTAGCATTAATTTCATTCAACAAACTATCTAACTACTAGTTATTAAAGCAATGGTATCATGAAAGACTGTATAATAACCATAATATCTGTAGGTTTAGGAGAACACATCTACTTATTGTTTAAATATCAACTTACATAACATCTATTAAAGACATAGTAACAGAATATTTTTGTAAAATGTTTGTATGATAGAATTTAAACACAATCAGACTTACCGGTCTGAAGTGAAATGTCGAAATGCTCTCCATCGGTTTGGGAAATTATTCCAAAATGATAAACAGTGCCAGGTTTAAGATCTGATACCTCACAGGTAAATCTGCTGCTGTGGGTTTGGATCTGAGAGCAGTTGGTTAACTGAGATCCGGTTTCACGGTTGATCAGAGTGAAAACACAGAACTGTCCTGCTGATCTGAACTTAATCACAGAGGAGTATGTGTTAATGATGGCTTCAGTTTGGTTCACCACACACCTGACCTTTTCTTCTGTGGTTTCAAGCTGAAAGAAATTGAAACAGTCAGGAAAAGAAGTTAAATGAACAGTTTTAAATGCAAAACCTCACCTGCTGCTTGACAAACCTGTGCACTTCTCCCTGTGAGAAAGAGGGTCCAAGCAACCCAAATCCAGTACTGTTTCCATGCCAACATCTCGCTATCAGAGCTGGAGAAGCTGTGATTTTTAACATTTTTTTCCTATTAAAAGTATTTATACTCCATATCTTTTCCAATCAGCTGTTGTGCTCCATAAATCACAGCAAAAAATCCAGAAATTCTTCGCACTTTAATTTAGATTATTTTTAAACTAAGAGGCAAGTCTAATGAGAAAAAATGAGAACAATTCAATTGCTCTTGCTGTAGTTGACTGTAAAGTCTCTGATGTTTGCTGCCAGATTTCCACCTTTGCCTCCCTGAAGCTTCTCAGACACTCCACCCTACTGACTTCCTGCTCAACTTTCCCTTTAACACACCCTGCTCATTTATATATGCTTAGAGTTCACACCATTACAGTAATGAAAGAAATGCATGTAAAGATTATACATAATGTTGCAACTGATATTAATTGCTTGTGAGTCTGACATTCCAATAAATTGTTTTTTGAATGCTATATGTAGTAAAATTACTTGAACAACCAGCATATTCACTTAAAAAAAAAGAAAGAAAGAAAAAAATCTGACAAAAAAATACTAAAAGCAGATCTGAAACTGAGGAAAGCAGCCAATGTCTGTTTCCAGTTTCTATAGTCATGATGGACAAACTAGTATCATCTTTAGCCTTGTACAAAAATAAAGTCATTTAAAATCCTCATATTCCACTGACATTTCAAAGCAATAGATATGTGTGACATAAGAAGCCTTCTTCACACCCTTTCTGTTCAATATGGGCCTTTAGTGGATGTTTCAGACTAAAAATACAGGCTGACACACTGAGGTAATGCTGGACATGTGTTATGCTCTGACGGGACACACTACAGTTTCTCATTTGTTAAAGCAATGTTGAACATGTATATGAGTTAGAGCAGAGTTATAATGTGTTCAAATTAATGAACATATATGAATATATATTGTAAATTCCTAATATAGATTTTAAATTTATAAATTTATCCTTAATGAGCAAGCCAGGGGCAATGGTGAAAAAGGAGATGATATGAAGAAGAAACCTTGAGAGGAACCAGATTCGAAAGGGAATGCATCCTCATCTGGGTGACACCGGATAGTGCAACTATAAATCATTCCCTTCTATAACTGTGTACTACATGGTCAAAAAGTAACTTAGGAGCTTATGAGAAACTTGAGTGCAAAACTGTTCATAGCAATTGCAGTCCTAAAGCTATCCAAGGAAAAACATCCACAGCCATTTTTATGGTTTCTGTGTGGTTCCATCCACAATAGTCTCAAAATGTTTACATATAAGCATAGTGAATAATCTCAAACAACATGTTATCACCAAGTGAACACACTGCCAAAACGCCATTCCTCTCTAACTATTCTTAAAAACATGGCAATAAATCTGCACATCCTGATGTTCTCTTTGTACATGTTCTTGGAAAGTTAAGTTTCCTAATGAAAACATCTTTAAAAACATTTCAGGTTATTCATTAATTGTCCATGTGCTTTTCAGCATGTGTGTTGCAGTGGCAGCAGGCTGATACGGACAATCTAGTCTCCAGCTCTCCCCAGATGGTCCCAGTCTTACTGTGAGATATAATCACTCCATGAGGTCCCGGGTCTGCCCCGGGGGTCTCCATCCAGTTGGATATGACTGATACAGCTCCACCAGGAGCCCACCAGTGGACATCCTTCTAAGGCGCCCAAACCAGAAGGAACAGCGGCTCTACTCTGAGGTTCTCCCAGATTGCTGAGCTCCTCACTCTATGATGGAGAGTAACCCCAGCAACCCTGTGGTGGAACCGCAAATCCACCACCTGTACTCACAACCTTAATCTTTCAGTCATAAGTCTCTTGGATAATCTTTCTACTTACAGTATGCTGTTGTCTTTATGTTCCATCTGAGTGCTGCTTCTGAAACCATCACCATGTTCTCTCTCGCTTGTCTTCAATAATTATTATAGGTTCTGCTCTTACCTGATTTATTTCCAAACTCTCTAACAAACAAAACTTTGTCACTATTGATGAAGAAAGATCTCCTACCATCCCTGTGTGATTAGGTATTCCTCAGGGTTCTGTCCCAGTCCTTTTTAGTTTATCACTATAATCAATATGCCACCATCCTGGAAGATTTAACAGCATGAACAGAATTCACATTCTTCCACCAGTGACATTTATATTTACACTTAAAAAAACAACTCTGACTTCTGCAAATATTATTTCCTGTATTTGTGACCCTGTGTTCACACTGATGACAAAGTGGCTGCAAGATCTTCATTTTCAAAGGGATGAGGGATTAGAAACAGGACACAAGCTGACTGTCGATGATTTAAGGGAGCAGTTCAATTTTAAATGAAGGTTTAATGAATGCAAATGAGATGCAAAGAGACTTTAAGATAATTTTCTTCCAAACAGAGCATCATCTGTGTTTCCAGCTATTTGAGTACGTTAATGACTTCAAACCCGTCAGATAGATAAATAGAATCTGACACGAGTGGATGGCGATGCACTGCACTTTTAGTGGTTTTTCAGATATTCTGTTGCTCACTAAGTGAGTGCCAGTAAGAAATTTTAAATGATTTATATAACTTAAACTTCATATTAAGACACTTATTAAACATGCTTTTAAAATCTTCACAGTGTAACACACCATCTCCTGGTACTGAATTTGACAGTTGAACCTCTAGTCTTTATAATTTGTTGCAGTTACACTCACTTCCTGTTTCACTCAATACCGAGACAGTTCCTGCCAATGATCCCAGAGTTTTTATGACTGTACTTTGACATTCTGTAACTCACCTGAGGGGTGGTGGAGGTGGTGAATGTGGTGGAGGTCACAGTGGTAGTTGGAGTGGTTGTTGTTGGAGGTTCAGTAGTTGTCATAGCTACTTCTGTAGTTGCCATTCTTGTCTTTGTTGCTTTAGTAGCTGTAGTTATTGGGGCAGTTGTAGTTGCCTCAGTAGTTGGAGTTATTGGGGCAGATGTATTTGCCTCAGTAGTTGTAGTTATTGGGGCAGATGTGGTTACCTCAGTAGTTGTAGTTATTGGGGCAGATGTAGTTGCCTCAGTAGATGTAGTTATTGGGGCAGATGTATTTGCCTCAGTAGTTGTAGTTATTGGGGCAGATGTGGTTACCTCAGTAGTTGTAGTTATTGGGGCAGATGTAGTTGCCTCAATAGATGTAGTTATTGGGGCAGATGTGGTTGCCTCAGTAGTTGTAGTTATTGGGGCAGATGTAGTTGCCTCAGCAGTTGTAGTTATTGGGGCAGATGTGGTTGCCTCAGTAGTTGTAGTTATTGGGGCAGATGTATTTGCCTCAGTAGTTGTAGTTATTGGGGCAGTTGTAGCTGCCTCAGTAGTTGTAGTTATTGGGGCAGATGTGTTTGCCTCAGTAGTTGTAGTTATTGGGGCAGATGTAGTTGTCTCAGTAGCTGTATTTATTAAGCCAATTGTAGCTAGAGTTGTAGTTAGAGCTGTAGAAATTGCAGGGGTAGATGTAGTTACCCTTCTTGCTTTATTAATTGGGGTAATTAAGGGGGACCTGGGAGCTTTGGTTATAGGTCTAGTTGCTCTGCTAGCTGTATTTATAGGGGGGGCCATTGTAGTTGGAGCTAAAACAGTTACAGGGGTAGTTGTTTTTGGAGTTAAAGCAGTTCCAGGAGCAGTTGTAGTTGGAGCTGCAGTAGTAACACAAGATGTTGCAGTTGCTCCGATTACTGTAGTTACAGGCCTGGGTGTAGTTACCCTTTTATAATTAGTTGCCCTAATAAATTTTGGTACAAATCCAGTTGTACTTGGAGCTGCTCTAATCCCAGGAGCAGCTGTAAATGTAGTAGTAGTTTGGGTTACAGGGGCAGTCATGGTTGTAGCTGGTGTAGGAGCTGCAGTAGATGTGGTTTCACTCAGTGCTTCAGTCACTGTGGGGGCAGTTGTGGTCTCAGTCATGGTCACTGTAGGGGCAGTTGTGGTCACTCTGGAGGAAGTTGTGTTTGCAGTTGTGTTTGCAGTCATCACGCTTGGTGTCTGAGTTTTGCTTAGTGCTGGTCTTGAAGTTACTGCGTGTCGGCTTCCTGGAATACGTGACCACGTTGTCATGTGTTTTACAGGTTTGATGTCAGTCTGAGTCTCGGCTGCTGAAAACATTTGTGCTGAAATTTCAGGTATTGATGTTGAGAAGACAGAAGCAGTGGAGGAGTAGTTGGAGGAAGAGTCGGAGGAGGAATTAGAGGAATTGAGGGAGTTGGAGGGGTTTGATGCAGTTGGAGATCTGAAGTGTGTAGCTTCATCCATTGCAGGATGTGATGTCACCACATTGCGCCTTTCAGTGGGATTACGTGTAAACTCTGAGGTCGCCTCCATGCTCCAGCGCGTGTCCTGCAGGAAATCTGAAACAGCCGTGACATTACTCATCATATTTCTAATTTCAGAAGGGAGCTGCGTGACAGAGATGGCTTCCTGTTTCCCCATGTTGAGAAGTCCCGACTCAAGTGTGTGAGTCAGTTTGTTATTATTAAAGGTACCAGTGGTCCCGGTCCTTTTGGTTCTGGTTCTAACTGTGTTGTGGGCTGTAACAGGGATCTTCACTGTTGTTATCACTCCTTTGGTTGTAGCAGCTGTTGATGGACCTGACGAAGGACACAGAGATGGAGGTGATGATGAATACATTAAAAACAAGTTTTAACATTAGATTCAGAACAGTTTCACCTCACAGTACACGAATAAACACATCACTGTGAGTGTCGGTGTGTTTAGTCACACAATTATTTAATGATAATTACTCATCAGATTTTTAGTTAACACAAAAGAGTAATTAATTTTAATTTAAAAATGTGAGCTACTCACTTGTTATTTTATGTCTTTTCTCTTCAATTTTTTATTAGCTTTATTTGTTTATTTTTTTGTAACTTTTGTTAAGTTTCTTTTGATGTCTGTCTACCTGTTAATTATTATTATTATTATTATTATTATTATTATTATTATTATTACTAGCCCAGTTTATAGCCCAAGTTCTTTGGCTTTTGATGGAATTTTTAAAATGTTTTTATCCTGTGTTTTTCACGTCTGAATTTCTGCCACCTGAGAGTAAAAACATCCTGTGTTGGGTCTCGTGGGATTCCTGAAGTAAACCTCTAACACACAATGACTAACCAGTTTATTAGTTTATCAGTTTATGTACAGACATAATGTTTAATAAACTGAATATGTTCATTTTACACTGTTATATTTCACACCATTTCACTTAGAGACTTTATTTAACATTAATGAACGCACTGTGGCAGGACAGAAGTTTCCGGTGTGTAATGGTCTGGAGCATTTCCTTAAACAGCAGTATGTTGGTATGTGTTTAAATGCTCACAGGAAGAATCAGAGTGTACGACATTCCTGTGACGACCGACAGCCTTGAACACAATGTGTGAGGAAACTGATATCAGGAGCACATCCTACACACACACACACACACACACACACACACGCACACACACACTGTACGTGTTCATTTGTGGTTTTTTTTGTAAATATTTTTAACTTTTTACCTTTACCTAATTATATGATTTATATCAACATTATTTTGATCTTTTAACACATGGTTTTCGTACAATTTTTTTTATAACAGAGGCACTGTCCATTGTGAATGTTTCAGAAACTCAGACTTTTGCATTTTTGCCAGTGTTTTGTTTCAGTGTGTTTCTTAGCTGTTTTTACAGCGTTATAGATTTTTAGAATAATTAATAACCTCACATGCTGCTGCTTGGTGTCTAAGAATCTCTCTCTCTCTCTCTCTCTGTCGCATGGTCTCTCTCTCTCTGTCTGTCTGTCTCTCTCTCTGATCTCTCTCTCTGATCTCTCTCTCTCTCTCTCTGTCTCATGGTCTGTCTCTCTCTGTCTCATTCTGTCTCTTTCTCTGTCTCTCTGTCTGTCTGTCTGTCTCTCTCTCTCTCTCTCTCTCTCTCCCTCTCTCTGTCTGTCTCTTTATCTCTCGCTCTGTCAGTTTCAGTTTTCAGTTTTCATGTGCTTTACTGGCGTGACAACTAATTGTACATTTGTATTGCAAAAGTAGGTATAAAGGAAGGGTAGAGTAAAAACAGGTGAAATAAAAAGACAAAACAAAATAAAATAAAATACTAATAGAATAAAATAAACAAAACAAAAAAAAATAGTGCAAACAATGTATATAAATTAAGGACAATATAAAGACGCTATATACAGAATAATTGAGAAAAGAAGGATAAAATGAGAAAAATTACAGAATAAAAGTGAATTTACTAATAAAGGTTGTAAAAATATAAACCTCTGTCTCAGGTGTGTGTGTGTGTTGTGTGTGTGTGTGTGTGTGTGTGTGTGTGTGTGTGTGTGTGTGTTGTGTGTTCTGTTAGGAAGTGCAGCTCTGTTTCAGGTGTGTGTGTGTGTGTGTGTGTGTGTGTGTGTTGTGTGTTCTGTTAGGAAGTGCAGCTCTGTCTCAGGTGGAAGCCATGTTCTCCTGCGTCTGCGTGTTTCTAGCGCTAGCTCGTCCACTGAGTCTGTACCTGGTCCAGATGCTCCTCAGTGTTTTATCCGTTACTGTGTGCAGAGAGTCTGCATGGTGTTCTGTCCTTTTAGGACCAAACAGCACTGCATTTCACTCTGTTGTTGTGTTTGGGTTTCCCAGTAGGTAATGAGGTGTTGTTTCAATTGTACTGTAATTTGGTCTGATCTGATTTGTGTTACGTTGTTGTTCAGGTGTAAAGCGTCAGTGTGGTGGGGGTTAGCATGTGTTGGTGATCCTTCAGGGCTGAAGCTTGGGACCAGCTGAGAGAGGGGACTGTTTTCCCTGATGGACTCTTGGTATTGCAGGGTTTTGGAATGATGTGATTGGAATGATGTGATTGGGGGTCATTGAGTTTGAGGTGTTTCCAGAATTTGATTGCTCGTTTCTGTATTTTTAGAATTAGCATATACTGTATTTGCCTAATTCTGCCCTGCTTGCATTTTGTGTTGTGTGCCGATGCACTTGTAGGATATGTTTACAGAATTCTGCATCTCCCCGACTCTCTCTCTCTCCCCCTCTCTCTCTCCCTGTCTCTCCCTCTCTGTCTCTCTGTCTGTCTGTATGTCTGTCTCTCTCTCGCTCTCTCTCTGTACTTGAATACACTGTACCTGTGTTTGAGCAAAGGTATGTCAGCTCCACTTTGTGCTCCGTGTACCGGGTCCAGTTGGAGTGTTTAGGTTCAGGCCGGACCACGGCCCGGTCGCCCTGTTTCTGCAGGTACAGAGGCAACATCTCCAGCCCAAAGGTCCCGAACTCATCATAACACTTCCAAGCAGGGGCGGAGTTACAGGGGCATGTCTTCAACAGGCGGGCATGAGAGGGCACACCCAGGCTTGCGTTCACCCATAAACACATAGCCGAGTGAGTGTGTTTCAGCTTCCTGTCTGCAGTCCAGGTCCAGTCCTGAGATGGGTTCTTCACATCACAGATCCTCAGAACCACAACCACTCCACCCTGAACCGTCACACACACACCTTTACGTGTGTGTCTGATCAGGAACCCGCCTAGAACACAAAACACACACACACACAAAATACACATACAGTTAGGTCCGGAAGTATCTGGACAATGACGTTTTTGTGATTTTGCCTTTATACACCACCACAGTGGATTTGAAATAAAACAATCAAGATGTGATTGAAGTGTAGACTTTCAGCTTTATTTTAAGAGGTTCTACAAAATGGCATTTACCATTTAGGAATTACAGCCATTTTCAGCAAAGTACCTCCATTTTCAGGGGCTTATTTGGACAATTGACTGACAAGAAGTTAATTGACCAGGTGCGGTCCATTCTCTCATTACTTCAAGACAAATGAAGC
>CM074922.1:27565883-27573877 GCA_037576815.1 Pangasius larnaudii | reverse complement strand
CAGATAGATAGATAGATAGACAGATAGATAGATAGATAGATAGATAGATAGATAGATAGATAGATAGATAGATAGATTTGAAGCTGGATGTCAGAGTGATTGCAGCTTTTAAATTATAATTGTGACTTTACAGTAAATTACAGTAAATAAACTCCTGCAGTTCCTCATTAAATCATTTATATTTTGCAGCTTAAAAAAAGTCAGAGTTTATACAGAACTTCACACTGATTTCTTCAGGAGGAGCTGTGACGAAATGTCTTTTCAACATCTGAGCTGTGTGTGTGTGTGTGTGTGTGTGTGTGTGTGTGTGTGTGTGTGTGTGTGTGTTATAGAATCAGCTATCAGGAGAAATGGACATGGATCTTATTGAAGCTCAGCCTGAGCCGCACACAAACATCACTGATTCCTGCGTTTCCTGAACTACAGCTACGTAAAGAAAAACAGTAACAGGTCAAAACATCACACACTGTCAGCTTTAGAAAAAAAACAAGCTTCTGAGAGCTGAACGAGTCGATTCTGATTCGCTGAAAAGAACCGAATCCCTTCGATATCAATAAAACATTTCTAATATTTTTAATGAAACATTTCCTCCCTCTCACCTGAACCTGAGCTGCTTATCGTCACATTTAGGCGGATAATGCTTACTAGCCTTTTCATTTAAATTGTATTATCGTATTTTCAGTTTTGTATAAAAGTAATTTGTAATTAATTTGCTTACTGTGTAAATTTTACAGCCTTTTTCCAACTTTCCAACATCATGCTTTTTCTTTCTCTCATTTCCAATATGGAAATAATATATGTAATATATAAAACTCTAAAATAAATAAATGAAGATCAGATCAGATGATGAGGATTTCTGTAACATAATGAAATGTCTTCAGCTCTCATGTGTAGAAATATAAATAGTGCTGACTCAAACTGAGCTCATAAAGCTCATATAAATAAAACCTGACTGTATTACAGTAAAATCGTTTAATTTCATGCTACAGAGGTTTTATTCTCACTCTGGAGTTTCTGATATTTCTGAAATGTCACATTGATTATGTTATTTTTCCTACAGAGCTACAGGGAATAAATAAAGCACCACTAATTCCATTAAACCTGAAAATCATTTGATATTTAAGCAGGTAAAGTTACAGCCGAGAGTCATCATGCTTCACTTGTGTCACTGGCGTAACGTCTCCGGAAGTGACACGTCAGCGTCGTTATCGTGCGCAATGACGTCATGACGCAGGGCAGGAGAATAAACGAGAGACTCCGTCAGGCTGCTGGGAAAACCGCCGTGTTCATTACAGCCTGTAGAGTTATTAATAAACCACACACTCACACTGAACATATGTCTCTCACACACACACACACACACACACACACACACACACACAGAAAAACTCTCTGTTGTGTTTCCTTATTTAACTTAAAGTTTCAAACTTTTGAGTCACAGTTGAAAATGAACCTGATATTTCTATTTAATGGAGAAAAAGAAATCATTCTTTTTTTCATCATAAAGAAGTCAGCCAGCGAGTGAATACTGAGTAAAACTCTGTCTAAAACTCTAAAAATACTGAATTAGTACTGAATTATGAAGAACGGATGCAACATTAACACACGTAGAGCTGAATATAAATAAATATGAGAGTAAGATGATGGCTTCGAACCAGAAGCGATAAAATGATTACACTGCAGAAAATCTGAGAAATGAAAACATTTTAATCTAAAAAGTGCTTATTATGAGATTATTAGACATGAAAAGTCAGATTACTCAGAGTGTATTTAGATGCTTTCGCACATTTCATACTTTAGCAGATATTATTGCTTCTTTCTAGAAATAAATACTTAAAACTAGAACATTATCTGCCAACAGAACAGGAATATTACAAGATAGAAATTAATAAAAATGTGCAGAAATTGGTTTTATAATCATATATCTGGTTTGCTGTAATCTTATAATACAAAAATATTACATATATATATATATATATTGCAGTGTATAAAATGAATATTGATCGTTTTATTGCTCAGATTGTGTTCATGCTCTTGTGTTTTATAGTTCAGTAGAAATTCTAATTTATCTGAGTTCCTAATCAATATTTCCAGCTTCAGTCACAAACTGAAAAAGAAACCGTGTGTAACTGGAGAAAGAGGATGAACAGAGCCGCTGGGGAACTGAGTGAGTGATGAGGGTTATGGCGTGCGATTAAACTCGTCTCTGAAGACGTAATTACGGCATCACGAGGCACGTTCCTGGTTTAAAACGATCTGAGGATGACGATCTGATGATGGCTCCTGTACACACTCCTACCACTGTGTGTGATGTAGTTAACACACACTTCAGCGTCGCGCTGGTGAGCTAATAAACCCAAAACCGTACGCTGACTCCTCGCTGACACGCTGAAAAACGTTTACTGAGAAATTATACATGATTATTATTATCTTTAATAACCACAAACACTCCTGAGAGCTAAAGCCACACTACAGCTGATCCTAAATGCCGAGCAGAGACAGAACGCTAATCACTTTGGATTAAAATACTACAAATATAAATCATAACTAATCATGTGTTATAAACAATACAATAAAACACACAACTCAAAATCAACAATGTTCTTATTTATTGACATGACAAACGTTTATAAAGAGACAAAAGCATAAAGGAGACGAGGTTTTCATGTTGGTGTTGTTGGTGCAAACTGGAATATTGCTTTATTTTGCTTTTCTTTAATCTTCTCCTCGATTTCTTTTGTGTTATTTTCAACTACAGTCTACACAACACACAACACACAACACACAACGCACAAACATCGATTAAATCACCGCACAGTTCCAACTGTGACTGCATCAGCGAAAACACTCTCATATACAAATCTATACATATGAACCCTGTTAGAAACTATATTTATTACACGGTAAGATATTCCACTGAGAGTAATACAAACTAAATAAAACATTCTTAAAATATAAAATGCAAAGCACAAACAATACGTCACAAAAGATAACACAAAATATTAACATCTGAGTTTCAGTCTCAGTCTCAGCGTCTCTAAACCTACCAGAGAGAAATAATATTTCATTCTCTATCACAAGTCTGTTTATTTAAAGAGAAAAATACTGTGATGAATCTGAAAGAATCATATCGTTAAAGTTTCTGTGCTGCTAGAGACGATCATGTACAGAATCTTCTCACTGAACCTCTGCGTTCTATAAAGACGTGCGAATTCGAAATGAGACGTGTTTCTACATCACGCCGAAGGTTTAAAGTCATTTTAACAATCAGATTTAAACTCTTTCCTTTAACCCTTTAATCGAATCCTGGGGATTTATTACAAACTGAATTTAAATCTCTTTTTTTTTTTATCACAATTTGTTAAACTTTTTGTACCTGAATATCTTTAAGAACACGATCATTTCATAACCTGGTCATTTAAATAATATTTAATGCTTATAATGTGCAAAACTAGCAAAGATTCAGGCTTTAAGTTGTAATTAAAAGAATTGTTTTTAAATATATAAAACTATTATTTTTATTTATAGTGCACTATAGTATCTTTTTTCTATGTACATTTTTTGTGAATATATAGTACACTGACACTCAAAAGTTTTTGACCCCTGTTTTATTACAGCTTGTTTATTTACCGTGTGGTGTAAGAGGAATAAAACACTCGGGGACGTGCTGTTGGAGGAAAATAATCAACACACACTTCCGATGGTCCGTGTGTGTGTTATAACCGATCAATATAAACTATTGAGGTGAATTTATCTTTATTATGTAAAGTGTATTTTTTGACACAATTCAGACTACACACACACACCCACACACACACACACACACACACACACACACACACTTATGCTTAAAGATCTGTCTTTTTTGTTTTTGTTTTTTTAATAAAACTACAAGACGACAGTATTTTCTTTTTCAGACGTCATTAGAAGCTGCTTCTGCGTTCATGAGCGCGTCATTACTGAGGCTTGGTGTTTACTTCCTGTTTCCTACTTCCTGCCTGTGAGGGATCGCCATTTCTTGTGCATTATGGGTAACACACACTGATGTATAAATGTTAGAGCCGAGTCTTCTAGTGTTTGAGACGAAGCCTTAAAGTGGCGATGTTCTAGTAAAACACACTAACTTCGCAGGAACGCTAGCTAATGCTAAACTAAATAACTAAAAAACACATTGCACTATATAACAGATTAATTTACACAACACAACAACACAAGATAAATATCTGAATAAATTAACGTCTTCACAAAACACAAAGCTGATATTATAAATTAGATTCCAAGCCATATATAAATCTGTTAGTAAAGAACTTTTGTACAAAATGTTTAAAGAAAGTTGCAATAATAGTAATAATAATAGTAATAATAATAATATTAATAATAATAATAATAATAATAATAATAGTCACATTTTGTTCTTTTCTTCAATAAAGAGCCCAAAGCCCAAAGAGCCCTGTTGTCATGGAGATGGTCAAAAGGTCAAATTATCAGCTGTCTGTGGGTCAAAAGGTCCAAAATTAAACGATTATAAAGAGATCGACGCCTCTACTCTTCCCGCTCTCACATCCACAGACTCCATTTTAACTCCCTGAAACACACAAACACAATTCCCATCATTCCATGAGTGTGTGAGTCGTCGTTCTACGCTTCTTTACTCACCGAAAATCAGATCAGAACCTCATCAGACATCACGTCCTTCAGCGTCGTCATACGTCACACATTATTCCCCATCACTCGGGTCTCAGCTTCCCTGAATACAGCTAGTATTACTGTTCACTGAACATAGCTAGCTAGTTAAAATAGACAGCTGGATATTTACAACAAAAAGCTAGCTAGATAGTTAAAACCGACAGCTAACTAAATAGTTAAAAATAACTAGCTAGTCTAAACAAATAGCTGGATATTTACAACAGAAATTTAGCTAGATAGTTAAAACAAAATGTTAGCTAGTTAAAACGAATAGCTGGATCATTAAAACAGATAGCTAGCTAGATGTAGCAGGTAGCTATATAACAGTTAAAACTTAGCTAGATAGCAAGTTAGCTGTACAAGATCGCTAAATGAATGGAATGATAGTATGACAGGACCCCTGTGTTTGTAACAGAAGAAAACCCTCAAATGTGACTAAAATAATTAGCTCAGAGGGGTAAAGCTAACGTTCCTCACACAAATCCCTCGCACGGCGTCCTGTACAGATGACGTCACTGGAACCGTGTGTGAATAAAAAGCCTCGTCGTACCTGCTGCTGTTCAGGACGCGAGCTCGGACCACCAGCACCACAGAACTGCCATGATGACGATCATTCCTAAGAAAGGCAGTGAAAGAACAGCAGACTCAGTGCAGAACTGAGGGTGTGATGAAGGGATGGAATGGGAGAGAGATGAAAAAAACAAAACAAATTAAGGCATGAATGAAGGGTGAAGCAACAACAACAACAAAACACACACACACACACACACACACACACACACACACACACACACACACAAATACACTTCTCCTTATGAAACCATCATGAAGGTGTGGAGGAACCGTGGCTGAAATGAGAAATAGAGACAGACAGATTTCAACCTTTATCAGTAATTTGATTTAAATGATCATTAATAAATCACCTTCACCTTTGATTCTTTCAGAGGTGTCAGAAATCATCTGAAGTCAGTCACGTGCATCAAATTCACTCTTTATTGTTTCCAGTTAATCTCATGAAGGTTTTGATAAATAATTTAACGTTTCAGCCAAACCGAGAAAAGTTTTGCCTTCAGCCTCAGGTTATTTGAGTAGAAATGCTGATGTTGGAGATTAGAATTTGGAGGTTGGAGGTTTGATGCTTAAGGTTATAAGTTGGAGGTTAGTTATTGTTATAACTGTGTGACCACAACCTTCTGATCAGTGGCCTAAAACCTTAACCACTGAGCCGTACTTCCTAACGTCTACGCTACGGCGCGACAGCACATTTGGA
This sequence comes from Pangasius larnaudii, assembly GCA_037576815.1. Classification (NCBI taxonomy): domain Eukaryota; kingdom Metazoa; phylum Chordata; class Actinopteri; order Siluriformes; family Pangasiidae; genus Pangasius; species Pangasius larnaudii. The sequence goes on along the minus strand of CM074922.1, from coordinate 27,567,921 downwards.
AAGTAACAGTGCTTTCAACTAAGCTTCAGACTGTGCTGGAGGTTGGAGGTTAAATATCAGTGATTGGGTGCTGAGGGTTACAGGTTAACAGATTAAGTGGTGGAGGTTGGAGATTAAATATTAGGTTGCCTGTGTACTTTTTATACATGTCAATGTTATTGTGATTGTTGTCATGAAATTCATCTCATATAAGTTAAAAACGGGAAAAAAATAAAATGTTTCGGGCAGAGGTACGTCATGAACAGGAGAAACGCAGATCACTTTTCAGTGATTTGTACGCTACATGAGAAGTTATTTAAATTCAAACACTAAACTTCAGGGAAACTGGTTAATGCTCAAAACCATGTACAGTAGTACATAAGTATGTGATTTGAGGCAAACCTCTATTTTCTTTATTCTGTAATGGACATCATGTGACACTCTGGTATACTCCCCACTATTTATGTTACGGTACACGCGCGTGCCATGGTCATTTTTTTGCGCTGATTGAATGCAAGATATTCAAAACAGCCATCTTGCTGCTTCATAGAAACCCGGCCTTAGAGGTTTTGGTCAACTCTGCCCCACCTGTCTCTCCTCTGTGAGTTTCTCTAGCTCCTCCCTACAGCGCAGTAGCTCCAGCTCCAGCTCAGACCGCTCCTTCTGACTGGTCTCAAACAGGGTCTGTAGCTCCCTCAGCTCAGTCCGCACACCATCACACTGCCATCACAGCAAAAACACACAAAACGCACAATACAAATGAAAAATAGTCTGTCTGTCTGCCACAATGTACCTACAGCATGGTACCTGCCCTAGTGTACCTGCTTCAACATATCAACTCCATCATATCTGCCCTGGTGTACCTGCCCCAGCATACTGTACATACCCCAGGCTACATGTTCCTGTATCAATAGCAGCAACAAGCTGGCCTGTCTAACCTAGCATACATGTCATAGTGTATCCACCCTAAGTGTACATGCTCCAGTGTCAGTACCAGAGCCTGTCTACCCCAGCATAAATACCCCAGTATATCCATTCCAGCATGCTTCTTCCACTGTATCTGCTTCAGCAGGTCTACCCCAGCCTGATAACCAGTCTGTCTTACTCTGTCTGCTTGCCCTAGCCTATCTAGCCCAGAGTTTATCTGCACTAGATTCATCTAAGATACCCTCTGGTTTCTACCCTGAGCCTATCCTAGCTTGTCCACTCTGCTGTAATACATATAATACACATATATACATACGGTATGTACTCCACCAGTATATACTCAGAGTATCTATCCAAGCCTATCTATTCCTGCATACCTATCTCAGGATATTTACCCATGTTATTCTAACCCCAGCTCACCAGGCCAAAATTACTTGTCCCAGTATACTTGTGTATCTGCCCCAGTATATCCACCCCAACATTCTTGTCTAGTCTCCTTGCCCCTGTATATTTATCCAGCCTATCTCCCAGGCTCAAAGCATCGGCCCCAGGGTTTTCCCAAGATACAAGCATACTTGACTAAGAATACCTACCACAGCATATTTATCCAAATGTATCCACCGATAGTACTTGCCCCTTCCTAACCACCCCAAAATACCCATCACAGCATACCCCTATACCATAGAGTTTCTAATCCAAGCATACTTGCGAAATACACCATTCCTAGGCATAGCTGCCCCAGCTGATCCATCCCAGCATACCTGCCCCAGCTGATACACCCCAGCATACCTGCCCCATCTGATACATCCCAGCATACCTGGCCCAACCTATCCACCCCAGCTTACCTGCCTCTGCAGTTGTTCTGCTCTCTCCTCAGCTTGTTTGAGCTGCTCTCTCAGGGAGAGAGTCTCTGAGAACCCTGAGCTCAAACTGGTGGGCGTGAGTGGCTTTCCATCAAAGGAAATATTCTTCTGAATACAAACATCCACCAGTCTGCAGGTGGAACCTGATCCCCCAATTACATTTGTCTGAATCCCTCCATACTCCTTCTCTTCACCTTCCACACCACCTGAACTGCTCCAAATTAAAAATAAAAAAAGCTTATTACAACATGGATAACAGCTTGAGTTAC
>CM074922.1:27534340-27548045 GCA_037576815.1 Pangasius larnaudii | reverse complement strand
CGTCATGCTGGAGCAGGTTTGAGTCTCTGAGTTCCAGTGAAGGGAAACTGTAAAGCTCCAGCACACAGAGACGCTCTGTACAACTGTGTGCTTCTGACTTTGTGGCAACAGTTTGGAGAAGAACCACATTCAGAACCAGACCCATGTCCAGATACTGCAGACACTGGAGTTGAAAGTAGATGCCCAACAGGTAGGTCATTATCAGCCGGGAAGGACCTCCCTGATAGACACAGTCATCTGATAAGCATCAACAGGGGAGACTAACCACTGAGATATAAGGAGGGACGTGGAAACCACTGAATTACAGGGCCTGAATAATTTATTTCAAATGTCTGATTTTTGGGGCTTCTTGCACTGCTTCTTTAGACAGAGGGCTTATGCCAGATTCGACTCTGAGCCAGGATTCAAATCTTACAGCCAACAGCTGTGTTGAATAAAACATCAATTCTAGTTCAGTGTTTGTCAATTCTTGTTTTGGGGGAAACCTTGCGGTAAATAGTCCACCGCCTCTTTGCTTTCACACTCCGAAGTCCATTCAGCTTTTATTACCATGAGGCAGATGACTGGTGTATTAGAAAGATTGTAACACTGACCTGAAATAACACATTTAATTTTCAAGACTAAAAAATAATAATATACGTAACTATTCGCAGAACATTTTTTGTTCCAGACGTAGTCGAACGTGATGCCGGCATATTTGGCATACTCGTCATCGTACCACACCAAGAGCTCCTGTCCGGGTTCGACGGGTCGACAGCAGCGGTACAGAATCCCACCTCGATACTGAAACGCCACCAGGTTCTGCTCTTCATCATTACGAGAGCAATTCACATACCTGAGAGAACGAGACACAGAATTAAAAAGTGAAGAGGGAGAGTGATGGAAAAAAAAAAAGGTCAAATCAATTATTCTAAACAAAGACAGAGCAGGCAACATCCCTGACCTCATCCAGTTAGAATTCTCCTCTGACGTGGCATCCATGTATTTTTCACACTGCTTGCTCTGGTATATCTGCAGAAAATGTCATTATACATCAATTATTTTATCCATTAACACAATCAATGTAACGGCACTCAAAGCTGGGAAGCAAATAGAAGTGTGATGTTTCTAAAGACAATGGTACGTTATTGTTGCCATTTAGAACAACGTCCTTGTACCACTTTGACGGCGCTGAGCAGGGAGATGGAAATTCAACTGAATTAATCGAGACAAATCAGGTTGTCTTTGCTCATGATTACATAAAGATCAAAGTTTCAGCACAAGGAACACGAGGAACCATCTAAAGAACCATGGAATTTCTTAAGAAGCAACTCACCACCCAGGAGTAGGTGCTGTTCATGGCTTCCTCTCGGTCCACCGTGTCTCCCTGGTAGGGCCCGAAGTGCGCACCAACCGGAATAGTGTCACTGTTGTTAAACACTCCCAGGCCTGCGTCGGGAATACTGGACTTCCGAATCTCTAGCCCGGGAGGAAGGGTTTGTCTGGCTCGATCCGCGACCCCCAGAGGAACCGCGACATCAGGGATGAAGAGAGCCGGACCGTGAACATCGCACTTGTTGATGAAGAAAGATCTGCAATCTTCACAATCTGGAACGAGGAAAAAAATTATATGTAAAAAAAAAATATATATATAATAATTTTGAAAAATGGGTTCTTTAGAATTAAAGATATTTTTTTTCTTATTTCTAATTTGCCTTTAGATAACAGACAGAACTTCATGCATAACCACTTTCTCCTCTCAGCTTTGTTTAACTGTAGACCAACTATGCATCTAATAAGTGTTCTAAATAAACACCAAATAAAACGTTACATAAAAAAATGACAGAAAATGAAAATATGGTTTTTAAAGTAACTCTAAATTAATCTTTCTTAAGGTAAAATTACTGGACTGTGTGTTCTGGTGTCTTACAGAGATAGTCATCATGTTTAGGTTTTTCTTTCCGAACCATCTGGAATCCTGCGTTTTGTCCTGTTCGGTCTTCGGGAGTGACGTCTTCCACCGAGCTCGAAGTGCCTCCATCTAAGGTTTCATAAAGTTTATCATCACAAATAAAAACAGTTAATGTGTTATTATCGGTATTATCTGTAGACGGGACTCTGAGGCACGTGACTGTCTTACAGAAATAATCTTCATCTTCATCTTCATCAGTTTCTTCCTCTTTCAGAGGTTTCTTCCAGATTTCTCCGTTCTGCTGGTCCACAGGAGTGACGTGTCCCACTGAGCTCGATGTTCTTCCATCAGACGTGCTGCACACCTCTGTCTGCATATCCTCACACAGCGACGGCGCCTGCGTAATCTATCCGTGGGATTGTAGAGTGGTTCTGGTTCCGCAGGTTCCGGACAACTGGGACGGTTTCCTTCAGGAGGCGATAAGTGACCGGTTCGGGTTTGTTACGAAACCTGCGATAGGATTATGTTTTGTGATAAACGCTCGTTTATCATTTAACACCCATGTAAGTAACACCTTTAAAAATAAGAATAATGTACTCAATTAATAGATAAACAATCAAACTAATAAATAAAATAATAATAATTAGCAAGAAAAATAATTATAATTAAAACAAAACACTGAATGTTTAAACTCAGGTAGAAAATGTATGTACTTTTTGCAGTAGAGGTTAGAATATAAATAGTTTATTTAAATTTGTAGCGCTTTTTATGGTTTTGATTCTTAAGAAAAATTAAGATTTAAGATCTAAACTATAGATAATAATGTTTACAGCAGCACATTCCAGAAATTATTCAAATTCTAATTAGAAAATGCTAATTAAGAGGTGTAATAGCTTTGCTGTGTGTGTGTGTGTGTGTGTCTGAAAAGAAATCAACTCGCTATTACTCTAATTTTTTTTAGCAAAATGTGAATAAATATATTACAAATAAATTAATTAAAACGCTAACACAAAATGCACCGTCTCCCAAAAACACTTCCCTCTACACATAGTGCACTACATAGTGCGCAGACGCCGTTATTACATCCCCTACGTAGTGCACTTCAATAGCAAGTGAACACCAATTTGGGATTCGGCAGCTAATGTTAGCCAACCAGCATAACTTACATTACCTCAGGATTTAAAGCAGAACACAGTAAATCACCTCAAACACAGACAAAAGCGAGGCCTGATCAAATTAAATGTAATATCCGTTAAAACTGGATCCGAAGTATTTTATGTGCAGATGATTAGCTAGATGTGAAAGCTCCTCCTCCGGTGCAGCTCGTCTTCTTCTGTTCCTCTGAGTTTATAGCAGAGATGAAGCTGCACATCGCCCCCTAGTGGAGCTCTGTATAATCATCAACCCCGGGCAAAAGAAATAATCATCATCATCATCATCACAAGTGCTATGAGATTGTTTTCTGCTTTTGCCCAGCTGCTGTGCTAATCAGTTGTTTTCGCTTAAAATTTACATTTATATGAAAAAAAAAAAAAACCCAAAAAACAGCTGCATTAACAACTGCATTAATCTGAGCAGCACACACACCTGAGACTGATTATTCTAACACAAACAACGGACAAGACAGAGTCAAGCTTAAAACAGCAGGATGAGCGTCCAAACCCAAATTTTTGTAAGATGCTTTCTTCTCCTGGTGTACAAAATTCCCAGCTTCACGCATTCGCGAGTCAAAGCAGTCCGTCCGGTGTAGCGCAAGCGCAAAAAGCTTTCAGCTCGGCAGCTTCATTACAACGGAGTTATATAGTATATATAAACCCTTGCAAACTTCAGTGTCTTCGCGAAGTCTTGCCATATCTCCTAATTGTAAACCACTTCCACACACGATCAAAACTATCTGCTCTGCATATTGCGTATTCCATAATAAACATTTGGACTCCAGACTTCACTCTGAAATCGCTGCAAGTCTTTCTAACCGAAGAATTAGGTCAGTTGATGTACCACGAGTCCACTACGCACAAAACATCCCATACCTGGATTTACCAATAATTCATACAATAGCTCCTTTGCCTCCCACTAAAAACTACACGTCTGACTTCAGCATCAAGCATGTTGAGTTAGCTTTAGGTTTTGTAAATTTTCTACCTAGTTTGGTTTATATGAATAAATTGAAATTGAATTGTTTGTTTTGTTAATGCCACTTTAGCATTAATTCCAAAAAAGGTTATTAAAAATTAACTAACCAGCAAGATAAACAGCCTATTAGGTTTGTCTGAGAAGCACACTATTTAATGAAAGAGTTTGTTTAAACATGGATACATTTCACACTAGTACTTAAAAAATTTGACACAGTACCCATGCTTTGTTACACCGAAAAGTATGGAAGCTAAATTGTCCGACTTCCACGTGCACGTGTCTTGAATTTCTTGTCACTTGTCGTTTGAATTGTTGTCTGACTTAGTTGAGAGTTCTGCTTAAGAATAAGTACTTGTACAGTGCAAACGACAAAAAAAATGCATCTTATCGTCTTTCATCTTATCTTTACATAAGCACAGTTTCTCTTTTCTTTTTCCACTCCCTTGATCATAACTTTTATTTTGCCTAGATAAATAATTCAAACAAGCCTACCTTTGTAAGTTATAAGTATTTATTTATTCACAGAAGTCTTGTATAGAAATATACTGTGACTGATGGTATAAAAACCTGCACCGAGATCGAGGAGACGCAGGCCAGTTTTTGGGCATTTACTATTTTAACCAGCGCTGTCTCTGTACTGTGACGAGACCTAAATCCTGACTGAAAATATTATGGATGTGATTCTTATGCAAATGACCATAAGACAAGTAATTCATATAAACACCATTGTCATATAGCCAGCATTCCCTTTCTTCTTCTAGCTTTGTTCACACTTCAGACCACATGCATGCGATACCAAGCTGTCTGCTTAACTACAATCAAAGATACAGGTAACGTGTCCTCTGAAGCTGATGATAGACTCCTATCTTCATCGTTCATCTCTTCAGGGTGCACTGAGTGTGTTTAGTCCTTTTTGGATCCAGTCGGAACTCAATGGTTAGTAGCGTGTGTTGAGTTCCCTTATAATCCATCACTTCAGCTCTGTCCATTAACATCGCTATAAACTGTGCCATTGTTCATTATGGTACATGACCACTTAGTCCTTTACCAAATGTATCTTCTGAGGCTTTGATTTCTTCACATCGCCTAGTGTCTGTGGAATATAAATATGTGCCACTAGGGCAGTTGAGTGGCTCTCCCTTGCCGTACCGCACACACAACCGCTGACACTAACATGCACGTCCATACTGAGTGGAACCACTGCCCACTTTGACCTTGCTCGGTCAGCTGCAATGCTTGATGCCTTCATTCCATCTCCCATACCTTACTGTCTAACCGACCAGCAGGCCTAAGAGCTGCTAGTGTGTTGAGATGCTACTCATAGCTAGTATAATACTTCAGCTGGAAACACTGTGATTGGAGCAAAGTTTTCACTGCTAACCCCTCTTCTGCTGAACTGTCATTCTTCAGTTCATTCCTCTGTTTCCTCAGCCAAGGAGTGCAGGGAAGGTACATCTGTGGCCAGGTCTGGGAGACCGGAGTCTGACAGTAATAGACAGTGATGTTCAACTATGGCTTCAGCAGCATACGGAAATGAATCGGAATTAACCAGGTTAACTGTGCCTGTGTTAGGAGGAAATGCAACCCAGCAGCCCATGAGACACTCCTGGGCCCAAGAGCCCCTAATACATGGACACCGAATGCGCTCAGGTGGAAAACGTTCTGAGAATGGTGTGCTCTCGATCATCTGGATCCAGTGCAGTGGCTGGTTCTTAAAGTACTATCCTTCCTATTGGAACTGCTAGACAGCAGAAAGTCTCCGTCTATGCTGAAGGTGTATGTAGTGGCCATTGCAGTGTGTCACAGCATTATAGACGTTGCCTGACAAACTGGTCACACTCTTTCTGAAGGACGCAAGGCATCTTAGTCCACTATGCTGCCCCAAGATAAACTCACACTGCACACACTGGTGGCCAGATAACTTCAGACTACCCTGGTGGTCAAACCCTGGGTTTCTGCCCAAAGTCATATCAGCAATATTTTTAAACAAACTACTGAGTTTGCATCATTCCATGAACATAAATTTAACACCATATGAATGGACTACTCCCTTGTACAGAGTGTGGCTGGGAACAGTGTTTCTGAGTGGACCTTCAAGGCCTCAATAATAGACGAATTTGCATCAAGCTGTGGCCAGAAGGTTGTCTGTACCAGTCAGCATGGAATCCCTAGGATGCGCCAGTTTGAGGGACACCAACAAGCTGAAGAAAGACTTCTAAGTAACACTCATGAAGGGCTTTCCTTATTGAACTGAGAGGTACAGGAGAACCAGAAGGGCTGCAGAAGTGAAAGCCTGGAAATAGGAGGAGCCTGGAAGGGTCACAGAAAAATATTTATTGTGGCCTCAAAGATGTTTGGTAAACTATTCAGTACCTTGGGAGCACTCTAAGGAGCACTTTAGGAACTCCTTAACCCAGTGGACATGGCCTCCCTTCAGGAGGCAGTGCCAGGAATCTCTGTTGATTGCATTCCATCTCTGTGGCTGAAGTTATGGTGGTCAGAAGCCTTCATAGTGGCAAGGCTGCAGGAGTGGATGAGATTTGGGCAGAGATGTTGAAGGCTCTGGACAAGGTTGGGTTCGTGTGGTTAACACACCACCTCAAATTTGCATGGAGATCTAGGGCATTGCCTTTGGACTGGTACAGTGGGATGGTGGTCAATATTTTTCAAAATACAGGACCAGAGAGTGAGTTCCAATTTCAGGGGAATGACTCCTCCACGAAATGTTAATGCCGGGGTTGTGGAATGGAGTCTCTGTGCAATAGATGAACCAAGAATTCAGGAGGAACAAAGTGGGTTCCATAGAACAGACGACCAGCTCTTTAATTTTCCACAGCTTTCTGTTGGGTCACGAAAGTCCACGAATCCAGTCTACATTTGTTCTGTGGATTTGGATAAGACCTATGATTGTGGGCCTCGACTTTTGTTCTCGGGGTACCAAAGAAATACATGGTATCTGGGTCACAACTTCATTCGAGCCGATCTCTGTATAAGAGCGGCGATAACGGGGAAAAAACATGTCGCGAGAATTTTTTTGGAGTTTTATTGGGCCCAAGTTATCTCTGTTTTGATTAACAGAATGGAACAATAATCTGAAAGACAAAACCATACAATCATTGTAACAAATCAGCTGCATGAAATCGGAGTAATCTTAAATGATGATAAATATCAACATCAATGTTATAAAACAAGGAAAGAAGAAAATCAAGAGAATAGTACAGAAAAAGAAGTCTATCAGCTGCACTGTGCTTTTTTTTTTTTTTTTTAAAGACCACGAGAATTCCCAGCTCCAGGTGAAGCAGCTGGTAATAGATAGATAATAGATAATAAAATGGCTCTTCCTCCAATTTCCTATAACGAGAAGAGTCAAACATTAAAACAAGCAAAGGAGTCATCACAATGACTGTCACTCCAGAACCAGAACTCAACCATCCATTTAACTTAGGACTACATTACAATTTAATTGTACATATAGATAATTACCAAGGTAATACTAAGTATACTAGCATTCAAATTACATCAAGTTAAAATCACTAACGCCACGTGTGAGTTGATTAGTACAGCAAAACTGTAATAAATTTTTCCAAAATCAGATTATTACAATACAGAATTATCTGTTTAAACAATCATGCCAGGTTGGGTGAAGGAGATACCCGTCTATATTTGCATATAGTTATTTAAATTTTTACACAAACGTCTATGCAGTTTTTTTAGTCATATTGTATGTGGTGTAATTCGGTCCTGTATACTTGAGGCGGACGGTTTGATTGCGGCGGTCTCGGCTTCTTGTTCAGCTGCATTCATGACCCTCCTGTTCCCAGCCTTCTGCTTTGTTTAGAAACATGAAATGTGTTCAGAAATATAATTATGTGTTCAGTGTATGAAAATCTGATTTCCAGGAGTTATGCTTGAGATAAAAAAAAAAACTCCCCAAACTGCAAACACTAAAAGAGCTTCTGTCCTGTGTGAGTGCGCTGGTGTTTTCTGAGATTACTCAGCTGACTGAAGCTCTTCCCGCACTGTAAACAGTGATACGGCTTCTCTCCGGTGTGAATGCGCTGGTGCTTTTCGAGATGACTCTGTTGATTAAAGCTCTTTCCGCACTGCAAGCAGTGATACGGTTTCTCTCCGGTGTGAATGCGCTGGTGTCGTTGAAGAGCTGCTTTCTCAGTAAAACTTTTCCCGCACTGTAAGCAGGGATACGGCTTCTCTCCGGTGTGAATTCGCTGGTGTCTTCGAAGAGCTGCTTTCTCACTAAAGCTCTTTCCACACTGCGAGCACTCATACGGTTTCTCTCCTGTGTGAATGCGTTGATGTAGCTGGAGACCACCCGGTAGAGTAAAACTCTTCCCACACTGTGCGCACTTATACGGCCTCTCACCTGTGTGAAAGCGCTGGTGTCTTTGGAGAGCACTCTGATAAGTAAAACCCTTCCCACAAAAAGAACAATGGTAATTGTTCCTCTCGAGTTGATCCTGAGAGGTGTTAATGGGGAGGCCAACAATCTCTCCTGAGTTCAGGCGTCTCAGATATTCCTCATAGTGGCATCTCTTGATGTGTTTGTGGAGGTAAATTTCAGAGGTATAGGAAAGTGGACATAAAGAGCAAGTGAAGACTTGCAAAAAGGTGTAGTTCATATCTGTAGTAAAGAAAAATATATAAAAGGTCAGCAATATTATACAATAATTATTGTCATGGTTAAGCAGATCAGGCATCAGTGAAATTCCACCTACTAATCACATGCCAGTATGAAGAATCCTGCCCTAAACCAGAAACAGTGTGTAACCAGTCTTTTGAGAAGGCTTTTCACTAGATTTACGGAAATAGCTAAAGTGACTTGCTTGCATTTAACCATAAGCATTAATGAGTTTGGTGGGTGATAAAACCTTGCAGCCAAACATAGAATTTAGAATTGATAAATTATAACCTTATTCATTCACACTAAACTCTGCATTTGTTTATGGACCTCACTTTCTGCAGAGGGGCACTCTTATGCAGAAACAGGACAGGGCAATGATGTGTATCTTGCCTGGATTAGGGTTACCAGGACCAACCAGTGAAGCCACCTGAAGTATGTTGACACCTGACCATCACAGCAATATGTGCTTGATGAACATTCCATTCCAAATCCATGGGGGACCTTTGCTACATTTACATTTACATTTATGGCATTTGGCAGACGCCCTTAACCAGAGCGACTTACAATTATCTCATTTATACAGCTGAGCAGTTGAGGGTTAAGGGTCTTGCTCAAGGGCCCAGCAGTGGCAGCTTAGTGGTGCTGGGATTTGAACTCTCAACCTTCCAATAAGGAGTCCAACGTCTTAACCACTGAGCTACCACCTCCCACTTGCTGTTATAATACGCTCCACTCTTCTGGGAAGCTTTCCACTAGATTCAGCTACAAGAGCATTAGTGAGGTCAGGCGCTGATGTTGGGATGTCGAGGAGGTCTGGGTTCCAGTTCATCCCAAAGGTGTTCAGTGGGGTTGAGGTCAGGGCTCTGTGCAGGACACTCGAGTTCTTCCACGCCAACCTTCACACACCATGTCTTCATGGAGCTCGCTTTGTGCACAGGGGCGTCGTCATGCTGGAGCAGGTTTGAGCCTCTGAGTTCCAGTGAAGGGAAACTGTAACGCTACAGCACACAGAGACGCTCTATACAACTGTGTGCTTCCAATAGTTTGGGGAAGAACCATGTATGGCTCTGATGGTCAGGGGTACACACCTTGGTCCAAAGTTGAATGATTGTATCATCAGAGTAAAGACCATAAATTTTTGAACGTTTGGGCAAAGAGAGCGGAAGAGCAGTCAACTGACCACCACTTGGTCATGGGTTGGATTCATCACTAATTGGTGCGAACCTCCCGGGTTGTTTCGATGTTGCTTCAGTGAGCGACAAAGTCCCACCATTCAGAAGGACTTCTCCTGTGTTAGAAGACGTCATAGTGGCAAGGCTAAAGGAGTGGATGAGACTGGCAAACTGGGACGGAGGCCCCTAATTTTCAAAAATTGGCCAGAGGGCATATTGTGATTACAGGAGACCCAAACTCCTCTCCAGAAAGATGGCTTAGAATTTTCCCAGATGAGGTGACTCCACTGAACTTAAGATTTGAAAGGAAAATGCAGGTCCTGAAAGGGAATGGGGTATCTAGGGTGCTGCTTCATGTGATCCAGTCCCTGTGTATATAAGATGAGTGTCTGAACCCGTCAAGAAGTACTTAAATTTATCATGTCACATCATGACTTCTGTTTGTGGTTTTCATGGACAGGATATGAAGATGCAGTGAAAGTTGGAGAGGGGTTCAGTATGGAAGGATAAAGAGAACATCACTGTTATATGCAGATAAATGTCTAATAAATTTTGAATGGTTCTATGATGAGTATAAAGTGGTTGGGATGAAAATCAGTACTTCCGCATCTGAAGTTGTGGTTCTCTTCTGCAAATGGAATGGGAGAATGCTCTTTCTGGAGAGACCATGCCCCTGGTCTAAGCACACTGAGATCTTGGGAAAAACAGCACCAGACTGATAAACAGATGGGGTAACAGCCAGCTAGCATACTTCACTAGCCTAACCCTGACCTGCGGTGGGATCTATAGAAGGTTTGTGTGTGGTTTGGTACAGGTTTCTACTGGGAGATGGGCTTTATGAGAGAGTGGATGGGGGGGTGATAAGTGCTGATGAGATCTTTGTGTTTTTTCTTTCCCCTCTCTCTTTTTCCCCTTTTTCCCTTCTCTGGTCTCCAATCCCCACTGAGCCAACACGACCCTGAGCTCTATTTTTAAACTACCATCCCAGGTACCATGGGACTGATAATTAAATCCCCACTGAGAAACATAACCTGGATCTGCTGTGTTCTCTGTGCTGGATGCGTTGCAAATACATTTTGTTCTTAAACTCAACAATAAAAAGTTTGGACATAACTGTTTTCAGAGCACTTTTTGTTCCAGAGGTAATCAAACGTGACGTCCTTGGCGTAATCCTCTTCATACCACATCAAGAGCTCCTGTCCTGGTTCGATTGGTTGACTGCAACGGTACAGAATCCCACCTTGATACTGGAATGCCACTAGATTCTGCTCTCTCTCATTACGAGCACAATTCACATACCTGAGAGAATTAGGAAGAGACACAAAGAGAGCAAAGTAAGAAATAATGGACAGAGTGAGAGAAAGTAAAAGCGAGAGATCAGTTAGTGGTGGAAGAGAAGGAACATGCTTCAGTAGTGCCTCCTCACCTCATCCAGTTCGAATTCATCTCCGACGTGGCATCGATGTATTTTTCACACTGCTCGCTCTGGTATATCTGCAAAAAATTACGATCTTTACATTTAATCTTTTATTACAAACAGTGCTGCAGCAGGTGAGGGGCATGGTTTAGCATCAGTCTGCACTGTGAGGAAGGTGTTTGGGGAAGAGCTACAGGGGCAATGATGATCGTGACGCACCTGAGGTACCAAAACTATGCTGGGCCGGAAGGTAAGGAAATGAAAGAGATAATTTCAACATTATTAGCAAAGCTCTATTGGACAGAACTACAGTTCTAACCCTAATCCTGAAACAAGAACGCATGTAGAGGATAATAGACCCTCAATCCTCCAAGCAAAAGAGCAAAATCCTTTATAATGTTAGATTTGTCCATGTGGACTTCCTCCTCCTCGTCAGGCCAGAAGGTAAGGAAATAGAACGGAAGGTTAAGTGGAGTACCGCTGTCTGTCCGAGTCACTCAGGGTGATGAGAATGGGCGGAGCTTTTACAGCCTACCCACTTAAAGCCACGTCATGATGTGACGACTTCGCTATTTGTACTTGGGAGGAAAACTCCAGTAGTTCAGAAGAAATGCACCCTGGTGGTCCTCAAGTCAGCCAAATGCACAAACGTAACCCCAACAAGATGTCGGAATTACAGTTATGCATCCTTACGCTGATGTGAAGAACACACAAAGAGGATCTTAGACCCTTATCCATGCAGAATATTTGAAGATCCTTTATATTCTTCTTAGATTTGTCCATGTGGACGTCCCTCGTCTATTCAGAGGGCAGCTTCTGAAAACTAAAATTTGAGATGGCACTAAAAATCCTGTGCTGATTTTGATGTTTGTTTGTGGTCATTATTAATGCATCCTAATTACACAATGCACATTCCATCAAGTCTTAGGTCACATGACTGATGTGTAATAAAACCAAGCAGATCAGTGCTTCCTGTGGAACTACCAGAAAAATCACATCTAACAGGAGCAACTCACCACCCAGGAGTAGGCGCTGTTCATGGCTTCCTCTCGGTCCACCGTGTCTCCCTGGTAGGGCCCGAAGTGCGCACCAACCGGAATAGTGTCACTGTTGTTAAACACTCCCAGGCCTGCGTCGGGAATACTGGACTTCCGAATCTCTAGCCCGGGAGGAAGGGTTTGTCTGGCTCGGTCCGCGACCCCCAGAGGAACCGCAACATCAGGGATGAAGAGAGCCGGACCGTGAACATCGCATTTGTTGACGAAAAAAGATTTGCAATCTTCACAATCTGGAACGAGAGATCATTTCCTCTTGCTTCACTTCTAGGCTTCGAACATCATACTTTTTATTATCTTTTTCTACATTTCTGAGATGTTTCATCTCCAAGACGTAAACAATAAACACAGCTTTATGCATAACCAGGTGAATTTAACCCTTGTTAAACTAAACAGTTAGCTAGTATCGATCACCGTCGTGTATTTTAGTTCTCAGACTGAACTGTGCTGCTGTCTTACAGAGATAGTCGTCATGTTCAGGCTCTTCTTCTTTTAGAATGATCTGTAATCCTAGGTTCTGTTGGTCCTCAGGGGTGAGATCTTCCAGAGAGCTCGATGTTCCTCCATCTAAAGATTAATAACTCAAATTTAAATACTGACATCACACGTGAATATCTGACGTGTTTAAAGGTGAAATTATTCACAGATGGGAAGAGAAGGTGCGCGATTGCCTTACAGATGAAATCTTCATCTTCATCAGTTTCTTCCTCTTTCAGAGGTTTCTTCCAGATTTCTCCGTTCTGCTGGTCCACAGGAGTGACGTGTCCCACTGAGCTCGAAGTTCTTCCATCTGAAGTGCTGCACACCTCTGTCTGCATATCCTCACACAGCTGATCACCAAGTGTTCAAAAGCCTACCTGAAAAAAACAAACCTGTCCTAGGACACAAACCGAGAAAAAAAAATTGGCAGCAGATCGAGAAAATGTGCAAAATAAACATCTAAAGTAAACAACGCGTGTGTTATGATTTTAACCCTGTGGGAAAAGTTTCAGATTTATTTCAGCAGATTTTACAAAGAGTGGTGAGAGTTTCCTACAGGTTTATGAGGCTCTAAAATAATTACTCAGAGAGAGAGAGAGAGAGAGAGAGAGAGAGAGAGAGAGAGAGAGAGAGAGAGAGAGAGAATAAGCGTGAGAGAGAAAGAGAGAGAGAATAAGAGAGTGATAGAGAGAGAGGGGGAGAGAGAGAGAGAGAGAGAGAGAGAGAGAATAAGAGAGAGTGAGAGAGAGTTGCTGTTGTGAGAAAACGCTCCGCGTTGCAGTGAGAGAGTAAAGAACATCACTCACTTTTTATCTGTTCAGAGTTCCATATGATGTCGTGGAATGTTCAGTGAAACGAGTCAGTTCCTGTTGTCGCTTACGTTACAGCAGCTATAAACAGTCGTTCCCTCACCAGCGT
>CM074922.1:27505548-27517426 GCA_037576815.1 Pangasius larnaudii | reverse complement strand
GTGTGTGTGTGTGTGTGTGTGTGTGTGTGTGTGTGTGTGTGTGTGTGTGTGTGTGTGAGTGAGTGAGTGAGTGAGAGGGAGAACCTGGTTGTGGAAGCTGTAGCAGCTCCAGTAGGTGGCGCTGTCGTACGGCAGCGTGGTCCTGGTGGGCATCGTGTTCAGGCAGCGCTGCACCAGATCACTGAACACACGCAGATCTCGGGCTGCCAGCTTACTGCTAGTAAAGAGGAGATAACTGGGGAGAGAGGCACAGCGGTTAGCACACACACTCACACACACACACACACACACGTGCTAGTTCTACACACACACTCAAGGTAAACAACAACACTTCTGGACTTTGGAGACTTTATTAGCTGTTTAGAAATTTCACACAGTTTAGGTTTCGAACCGTCACTGACTCCAGTCAATCAGAATCCGAGGAATTCTAGACTCTAGTCTCGTAATACTGACTCGAGTTACAGATCAGGGGGCAGGGGGCAGGGCGCAGGGCGCAGGGGGCAGGGGGCAGGGGGCAGTCATGGCCTAATGGTTAGAGAGTCTGACTTGTAACCCGAAGGTGAACCTGAAGGTGGTGTGTTCGAGTCTCGGGTCTGCAGGGATTGTAGGTGGACTGAATGACCAGCGTCTCTTCCTCCCTCAATACCACCACTGAGACCCTTGAGCAAGGCACCGAACCCCCAACTGCTCCCCGGCACTGCACACTGCTCCGGGGGCGTGTTCACGGGGTGTGTGTGTGTGTGTGTGTGTGTGTGTGTGTGTGTGTTCACTACTGTGTGTGCACTCGGATGGGTTAAATGCAGAGCACAGATTCCGAGTATGAGTCACCATTTGGAATTTTTGAGTCACATCTTCAGAACTTTGGACTTAAATGGTAACTGATTAAAGACTTTGGACTTAAGTTGAGTAGCGTCAGAAGGAATTTGGACCAGTCACATTAAACTCATTTTGAGTTACAGATCAGGGACTTTACTGGAGTTGTTTCTTAGGGCCTTTGGACTTGTCCCAGACATTCTGGACTCATCCTGAGTCTTAAGAGATCTTAGGAACACTGGACCATTCAGACTGTATGTAGTTGTCATATAGAAAGCTATATGCAGTGTTGGTTTTCTTCTGTGAAGCCTAGAGGCATGTAACTTGAATTTGTAGCATGCACTCATGTTTTATATAGGGTTAGAAAGACCAGTGTGTGTGTGTGTGTGTGTGTGTGTGTGTGTGTGTGTGTGTGTCTGTGTGTGTGTGTTCTCCTGCACTCACTCAAGCCAGAGTTTCTTCACCACTTCCAGATCTGAGATGGCTCCCAGAGCCGCTTCAAAAGCCTCCACCGCTTCAGCCGCACTGCCTCGCACCGACTGCCAGAAACTGCAACCCCCCACACACACACACACACACACACACACACACACACACACGCACGAGTGTCATGTACTACGCACTACTAGTCCAGAAACAGATGTGAGGTCAGTACGAGGTCCAGGTGACTCACCTGTGTGTGAGGTGCAGGTAGGGGAGCTGATCCTGGAGCTGCTCAGGGAGCGAGGGGACAGAGTGCTGCAGGTCCTCTGACGGGATGCACAGCAAGTGCCTGCGGAAACACACACATACAACAACGTAAAGAAACGCAGGAGCTGAAAAACGTCACAGTAAAACACACAGTCGCTCCGGCGCTCACCGTAAGACCACTGCAGGATGGAGATCTTCCTGAACACCATCACACAGAGACGACACAAACTGCTTGAAGAGCGTCTCAATCTCGCCGGGTTTCTCCTACAACACACACACACACACACACACACACACAGGCTACAATCAGTGCAGTTTATAATTCACTTCTGCATTACCGTGCATTTGTGTCACACAATGGTTACTGAAGTCATTATAGTAAAGTGTGTGTGTGTGTGTGTGTGTGTGTGTGTGTGTGTGTGTGTAGGTTGTTAATGTTTACAGATGTGTGTTTACCCACCTGTGTGTGTAGACATTTACACAGACTGTAAAACACTCGGGCGTCGTGAGGGCGGAGCCTGTGTGCACGCAGCCACACACTCGCCGCTTCTTCCGCGTCTCCGCCTGCAGCGTGCAGCTCGCTGAGGATCTCCAGCAGGGGGCAGCAGTGAGGGACGACAGCCAGCGTGCTCTCACACAGTGCAGTCGCTTCCTTCAGCCTGTCACACACACACACACACACACACACACACACACACACACACACACTGATATCGATGCTGCATGTTCTCCTAATTCAGATTTCCTTCACAGTTTCTGAACAAATGAGTCATTTTTGTTTGATTTCATCCAAGAAATAACCGTAAACTCCACAGAATATCGCTCTATAGCGCCTCCATCAGGCTGATCTTGTCCCATCTTGCTTGCGTGAGTAGCAGGAGGAAGTTCTGCCTACTGACCAAGCGATACGAGATAGCTGGGGTTGGGGAATCTGATAAAGACGGCGCCTCCTGGTGGAGGAACACCATGGAACAAACTGCTGCTGCTCTCCAGCCTGGTGTGTGTTTAGTGCCTTTACCTTCCCAGAACTCTGTGCAGGTGGAGCAGGTTGAGGTGCAGCGGCAGACAGGCAAGCGTCCGTTCAGCTGGAGACACGCCCTCTTCCACACACCTCAACAACGCATCTGCAGGGCAACACACACGCACACACACACATCATCATCATCACACACTTCCCACTCACTGGTGGATGCAGGAGGTGGTGCGAGCTGTAGCCCGGTGGACGGAGGCTCACCCTGGAACTGTGTGATGAGGCGTTCAGGAGGTGTGCGTACGTCCTCACTCGAGTTCCAGGGAAAGAGGAAATGTTCCAGGCTGACGATCCGGGACGGGTTCGAGTTAGCCGGATCGTACAGGTGCTCCGGAAGCGTCCCAAATTCACACAGGTGGATGTGGCAGAGCCACGCGAGACAGCGGTGACGCAGAGTGAGACGTCCTGACACGGCACTTTCGCCCTCGGACATCAGCGCACCCTGAACCAGGACATAAAGTTTATACACACACACTCTCAGCTCATCTCATTTCAGTAGGCTGTGTGTGTGTGTGTGTGTGTGTGTGTGTGTGTGTGTGTGTGTGTGTGTGAGAGAGACAGACCTGCAGACTGTGCTGGGCGTTGTGCACTCGGCCGGTGAACACACTGAGCTGCGTTCGGTACAGCAGCGTCTCCAGCAGATGAAATGATGAGAGCTCCTCCACAGCGCCCTCTGCAGCATCCATCAGGAACTGCAGCATCCGTTTACACACCGCATCTTTTCCATCAAAAGAGCTCTCGATGCTCAGGTACTGTGTGAGCGCACACACACACACACACACACACACACACACACACACACTTCAGCATTATGTCCCCTTTGAAACCCTCTGATGTTGACTAGGGATGTTTTTCGGTACCGGTACTGATACAGAAATACGGAACCTCCTGAGTATTGATCAGTCAGGGACGACACGAACATTGTTTACGTTTCTCCGGTTTAAATATTGGCCATTAAAAGCGCACAGGTGTGTGTTCATGCACTGTATACAGAAAATTATATCCTTACAACGTTAGCGAGTTGATTTTAAATGAAGTGCATTAGCGAGCTGCGTTAGTTAGCGTGGATGGAGACGCGCGGGATTTGTTTCATTCCGGAAAAGCGTTCCTGTTTTTCCATCGTGTCGGAATCCGTCGCTGTCACTGAGCGACAGCAGCTGATCGTCACGAACAACACGCCGGCTAACAGCTGTTACTTTCACTCGCCTGGCAAGCGTGTGCCGCTCGATGAACCCCTCAGAGTTTTATTTTTAAATGTTTTATCGTGTTAATTTACTGTAGAAAGAAAGACACGGAAAGAAAGAGCACAATCTGCACTCGGCTTTGCTTTGATTATTAATCAGGAAATCCATCCAGAGAAGAAAAGAGAAAAAAAACAAAGTGGGAACTAAAAGAAGCCGGCGAGCGTGAAATATAAAACCTGATGTCAGACGCCGTGATGTAAGCAGTCGGCTACACACTAACCGTTTTCCTGAATTCTCATGTTTGATTTATTTTTGTGAAAGAGAAATTTAACAGACTGTATTTAACTTGATAACTGACTGGACTTTAACTGAATGTCTATTTCACAACATTTGTTAATAATCTGAAACTGTTTGAGACGTTTTGTGTGGTTGTGTGTGTGTGTGTGTGTGTGTGTGTGTGTGTGTGAGTGAGAGAGAGAGAGACACTCACAGTCCACCACACAGTGTAGTGTGCCGCGTGCTCCACAGCCATGTCACACATCTCCCTGACGTCGTCTGCGCTGCCGCGGCGTGAGAACAGCGTGAGGTAGTGGCACCACAGCTCCTCGTCCTCGCGGTTATCCTCCAGAGCGCGCGAGAGTGTGTTCAGTGCAGCGTCCACACACTCCGACACAGCGCTGCCCAGGAAATAAAGAGTGTGTTAGTGATACGACCTGCATACACATGAGAACGAGTGAATTTTAGTGTGTGTGTGTGTGTGTGTGTGTGTGTGTGTGTGTGTGTGTGTGTGTCTTACGTGTCTTTCTGGTTGAGGTATCTGTAGGCGAGTTTGATCCACAGCTGTCGGTCTCTCGGGCTGTCTAACACGCTGTACTCCAGATTCGAAATGTCGTCTGTTTCGCTGTCAAAGTACCGTTTATCGTCCTGAGTGACACACACATCCGACACGGACCGGCACTCCGGCACACGCCCGTCTGCTCACACACACACACACACACACACACACACACACACACACAGGGTCAAGTGTTAGTTGTTAAACACCTGAAGCGTAACGAATCAGCTGCTGCTGTTGTGGTCATGTGATCATAAAGGCCTGTTTCTCATGTCAGTGTGGATGCAGTGACGTGTGTCACCTCAGTGTGGCGCTGCGACTTACAGTTATACAGCCTCACCAAATCACATCCAATTCACCGCCACATACACATCAGTGTGTGTGTGTGTGTGTGTGTGTCCATGCTATGGTCAGAGTTAGGGTCGGTGTGTGTGTGTGTCAGCGTGTGTGTGTTTGTGTGTGTTCCCGTGTCAGAATGTGTGTTTGTGTTTGTGTGTGTGTGTGTGTGTGTCACTGACCCTCCTCAGCAACAGAAGGTATGGTGATGTTCTCCTCCTCGCTCTCAGCTGTGGTGTTGGGGTCGGGTGAGGTTCTGTGTGGTTCTGGTCTCCATTTCCTCCTCTGTTTGTGAGTAGTAAATGGTGGCACTGCACCCCACACACGCACCCCACACACACACAGACACACACACACAGACACACACACACATACACAAACTTATGAAACCTTGTTTAGTCACAGGGACATGCTGATGATGTGATCACATGGCAGTGACTGGTCACTGTTCCAGGCACATGTCCTACTGTGTGTGTGTGTGTGTGTGTGTGTGTGTGTGTGTGTGTGTGTGTGTATATGTATGTATGTGTGTGTGTGTCTCACCGTGCCGTAAGCTCTCGTTGACTTTACTGACGAGCAGCACCGCTTTCTGGTCCGAACCCATCCGGTCCTTATTCGCTCCAAACAGCTTCTTGATGTACTTCTCTGTTACACACACACACACACACACACACACACACACACACACACACACACACAATCAGCACTACAGTAAAACACACGCAGCAGTGAATCCACTCAGGATGTGAACAGGAAACAGGAAGTGTTAAAGCTGTACCTGTAGATCGAATGATGTCATTGGTGGAGCTCTCCTCTGAGCAGCCAATCAGAGGAAGGCTGTAGGACAGGATGTCCTGGAACAACTGGTTTCCATTCAGAGTGCAGTTCCTCATGTGCTGCCTGAAAGACACACACACACAGTCTGAGACTTACAGACACACACACACACACACACACACACACACACACTCATGCTGAGTGTGAGACGGTGCTCAGGTGTTATTCTCTCACCACTGGCAGTCGTCGTCGTTGCAGGTTCCCGTCAGGTCGAAGCGGCAGAAGCACTTGCGCGGCTCGATGGCGTGGCTGTAGGTGATGGAGCTCAGAGAGAGCTTCTCTTTAGTGCGGAAATATGGACTGAACCTACACACACACACACACACACACACACACACACACACACACTTCTTCACTCTTAAGTCACTTATAGTTCATTTTTTGTGAGTGTGTAACGAAAACGCTGCTGTCGTCTCTTAGCTCAGAGGAGTAACTCTATATACAGTATGTAAATAAGATAAAGGAGATAAATATAAGTCGCTCTGAACAGGGCGTCTGCCAAATGCCGTAAATGTAAATATCTTCTGAAGCCAAATTAAATACGGCACTAATCAGTGTGGAAATCACGTGTGATTGACGTGTTACGCGCTCGGCTTCGTATTCGCTTCGTTCTGACTGCACAAGCCGCACACACACTCACCAGACGCACCAGCGATCTCTGCTACTCCCTTCCTTACTTTATTTTCCTTCTTAACGCCTCTGTACTCGTTTAATACGACAGGAAAAGATGAAACCGTGTTGAGGTTTTTCTTCCATTGATGTGGGAACTGAACTGCAGGTAGGAGCTAAAGTCGTGAGTGAGGAGCTGAAGAAACGTCGGACCACACACACACACACACACACACACACACACACACACCGTAGGTCTGGTCCGAGGAATCATTCGAGATAATCGTGTGGATTTGCCGCTTTACTGCATCGTGCCACATCAGCTCGGTCTCGTGCGCGTACGTAGAAAAAGAACGTTCTCCTGTCGCTTTGGTGCTCACTGGTGTGAACGTTTACTTTTACAGAAGTTTCTAGAAACAGTGAGTCCACTGACCTGTACGATCTGAACACCAAGAGCGGACTGCGATACGGACCGAACGGAACCGGCTTCAGCTCGCTCCGTACCTGCTGAGGCGCCATGGGGTCAAAGTCCACCTGAATGACCTGCACACACACACACACACACACACACACACACACAGAATGAAGAAAAAAAATGACTCATGAAGTGTGTGTGTGTGTGTGTGTGTGTGTGTGTGTGTGTGTTTAGCATTACAGCCCCAGTAAGAGGAATTCTCCAGTCTCACCCTGTCACTGGGCCGGGTGTCCATTAGAGCGCCCCCTTGTGCTCGAAGTTCCTGTCTCAGGAGGTCTGGCAGCATCTCGCATTGCTGATAGCGCAGCCGCAGGTCCTCGACGTTCAGGCCGAACAGGAGCAGCTCTGCGGGGGGCGTGGCCTGTTTGGTTGCCACGGTGGGCGTGGTCGGAGTCGTGGGCGTGACCGGAGTCTCGGCGTGACTCAGGTTGGGTTTAGTGAACGACCCGGACTCGCGGAAAGAGCGGCGGCGGGTTGTGGTGGTGGCGTTTGCAGGCTGCGTGTCCCCCCCCTCTGGGTCAGGGTCGTCGCCGGGGTCGTCGCTAGCGAGCGTGAGCTTGTCCTGCGTGAGGTCGTGAAGCGAGGGCTGCGTGACGCCGCAGGGGATGATGGGAGCGTTGGCCTGACGCAAAGCCTGCGCTTCCTTCAGCTTCTGGATCTTCAGCGCGTACTCGCTCTCCAGCTGCTGCAGACGCTTCTTCTGCGCCATGAGATCGGCGTAGTGCGAGTCGGGGAGGTCCACACGCCGCCGTTTCCCCGCCTACACGCAAACACACACACACACACACACACACAATCACACAATGCATTCACACACAATCACACACAATGCATTTACAGTGAACACAAAGTATATAAAGGCTGAATGTACTGGCTCAACAGGGAAAGAAAAGCAGTGTGTGTGTGTGTGTACTCACTGAGAGCTGTGTGTGTGTGTGTGTGTGCGTGTACTCACTGAGAGCTGTGTGTGTGTGTGTACTCACAGAGAGCTGTGTGTGTGTATGTGTGTGTGTGTGTGTACTCACTGAGAGCTGTGTGTGTGTGTGTGTGAGGTCATGAGTTCGATCCCCAGCACCGCCAAGCTGCCACTGCTGGGCCCTTGAGCAAGGCCCTTAACCCTCAACTGCTCAGTTGTATAAATAAGATAAAATGTAAGTCGCTCTGGATAAGTGTGTCTGCCAAATGCTAGAAATGTAAATGTAAATGTAAATGTACTCACTGAGAGCTGTGTGTGTGTGTGTGTGTGTGTGTGTGTGTTTACTCACTGAGAGTTGTGTGTGTGTGTGTGTGTGTGTGTGTGTGTGTGTGTACTCACTGAGAGCTGTGTGTGTACTCACTGAGAGCTGTGTGTGTGTGTGTGTGTGTGTGTGTGTGTGTACTCACTGAGAGTTGTGTGTGTGTGTGTGTGTGTGTGTGTGTACTCACAGAGAGCTGTGTGTGTGTGTGTGTGTGTGTGTGTGTACTCACTGAGAGCTGTGTGTGTGTGTGTGTGTGTGTATACTCACTGAGAGCTGTGTGTGTGTGTGTGTGTGTGTATACTCACTGAGAGTTGTGTGTGTGTGTGTGTGTGTGTGTGTGTGTGTGTGTGTGTGTGTGTATACTCACTGAGAGTTGTGTGTGTGTGTGTGTGTGTGTGTGCTCACTGAGAGCTGTGTGTTGTTGCTGCGCTTGTAGTTCCCTCTCACTGTTCCTGTCTGAGACAGCAGCTCTCTCTCCATCCGCAGGGCGTGGTGCTGTTTTACTGCCACACGGTGCTGCACACGCTGGACCTACACACACACACGGGCACACACACACACACGGGCACACACATACGGGCATACGGGCACACACACACACGGGCACACACATACGGGCACACGGGTGCACAGGCACACACACGGGCACACACACACATACGGGCGCACACACACATACGGGCGCACACACACACACACACGTCCATCACAACTAATAAATATTGTGATATATTTTGTGATATATTTTGCTGTGGAATGTATATAAAGAATCATTAACTCTAGAGAAACAGCACACGTGCGTGTGTGTGTGCGCGTGTGTGTATGTACACGTGTGTGTGTATGTACACGTGTGTGTGTGTGTGTGTGTGTGTGTACCTGTTCCTGCAGTTTCCGCAGCAGCACTCGGTTTGCGCTGGCGACTTTCTCCGCAGCGAGCAGCTGCTCTTTCAGTCGCACCACTTTAGCCTCAGCCAGTTTTAGAGACTCTTTCTTCCTGAGCTCCTGCTGAAGCAGCTGCTCGAGCAGAGCCTGGTCCTTCTGCAGCTGAGCACTAACGCACACACACACGCACGCGCACACACACGCACATACACACGCACGCACACACACACACACAAACACACACACACGCACGCACAAACTTTCTCAGCACCGCAGTCAGTATAACATTTCTGCATTTCAATGTTACAAATGAAAACACTGACCGGTGTTTGGTGAGTTTCTCCTCCGTGTCACTGACTTCAATCGGTTTTCCCAGAACATCGACATCCGAGTCAAATCCCACAGGAGAGGAAGCGGCAGAATCGGATTTCCTGATTCGCTGATTCTCCCAACTGTGTGCAAAAAAAAGCCCAATCAGCACTTCGGTTTCATTAAAGAGGAATCAGAGCTTTTCATTCCTGTTCCTTAGTGTTACAGACAACATACAACAGAACGTTTAAGAAAAGATGTAAGTTTACAATGTAATGATGTTAGTCCTGCGTTCATCCAATCAGATGCTCTCGAGTGTATATGCCCCGCCCCCTCAGTGGGCGTGGCTTGCTCTACAGTAGCAGCTCATTAGCAGTAAATGTGGTTCGTGTTTTTGGTGTGTTTTTGTTCGTGTGTCTTCACACACACACACACACACACACACACACACACACTATTCCCTTTTCCTAATGAGAATAAACGTTTATTCGTGTGGAAGTGGGCGGAGTTTGGCTGCACTGGTGGTCATGTGATTTTTTCGCCTCAAACACGTACGCCATAACTCCAGACGCACACGCCGTCTCGTCGTCTAGGATCAAAGTCGTCCTGGTAAAAGCGGACAGGCGTGAGAGAGAAATCCTCCACAGCTGAAAAACTCTCTCGTTATAAACTCTTACTCTTCTCCATATTTAGCTAGCTCGCTACGCTACTCTCAGGTGTGTTTAGACTCGGCAAGGGTGTGGCCTGGCGTCTCTCGAATGCTATTGGCTGGGCTGTTGTGTAATTTAGTCAACACACTGACTTCCTGTTTCAAAAGGAAATACTTCAGCATGAGGAATCACATCACGGCACTCAGGATGTGTCATGGGGACGACATGTGTGTAGCGTCACCTGATTAACTCCGCCCTCAGGAGGCGGTACTCCGTCGCGGTTCCCTCAGGTAAAGTGTCCGGTGTCCTTAGCGGGTTGTTCTCCTTCTCGGCCACAGGAACAGGCCTCGGTCTCGCCGCCTGGATCATCCCACAGGAATAAAGCCGTCAGAATGGTGAGCTAATAAAGTGCACTGTGTGATCTCACCTCCACGGTTCTCCTCACCTCCACGGTTCTCCTCACCTCCACGGTTCTCCGCGCCTCCTTAATCATCGACTCCAGACCACCGAACACACACTGCGCCGAGCTCGAGGCCTCGATCTCAGAGTCGCTGTCGTCAGACGCGTTCAGACGGACGACCACGGCTTTGTGTCGCGGCAGCTGGAGAAACAACACATCTGTAAGCAGTGATCACAGGGGGCCAAGCACCAAGAGTGAGTACTGCGTGTTATAAATATGCGAAGCTACGCTGTTAGCGATCACACACTGCACTATTACACAATGATACGTGAGCATGAATGCGTGAACCTCTGACCAACTCTGAGGTTCTCAGCGAACTGGTTGGCTGGGAGGCCTGATCGCGTACACGGTTTAATCAAGCGTTGTGACATTTCTTACGTATGTTTAATCAAAAGCCAGATTAATATCATTTAATTCAGAGTAAAACTGTTCAAAGTACGTCTGAAATGCCAACAATAAAATACTAAACGATAAATTTTCCCTCATCACATCCAGAACATTACGTCTTCTATAGACGAGCTCGTGCTCTGAACCGCTTTCGGAAAGTTCGGTCCGTTATGAAGTTTAAAACAGCTGGAGACAGAAACACGCAGTGTATAAATCTCAGAGTAAACAGATTCAGTGTGTGAGCGTCTCAGACGGCGGTCTTTAATAAACACGTCTCCCACTGAGCAGCGAGTTTCCCCTGTGCTTCATGTTCGCTTCACACGCGGCGACGTGATCACGTTACTGTCCAACACATTTATTTACACAAAACTACAGTCATGATAGTGTGTTAATATTAATATAAAGTGTGAGGCTTTATAACTGTAGTTGATTGTAATGTCCAGTTTAATCCTGCAGCATCACACACTTTACTTTCTCTCTGCTTTCCTCTAACACACTCCTGATAAACACAGTGCAGGTGACGTAAAGCAGCGCAATAACAATAAGCTCTAAAGCTTCAGTCGGCGAGGGACAGAGCTGTGGATTAAACACTAATGAAAGTGAAGTGTTTGGGACGAGAGCCGCGTACAGACGCGTTCGACACGTCAGAGACACGTCCAGACTTCAGTCAGGGTCATAATTCACCACGCGAGTGTCTTTCCTCAGAACTTTACACAACAGCATCATGTCTGTGTTCCTGCAGGGAAACACGCAACTCCTGCTGCTCTGCAGCTTTTCTTCACTGTGTAATTCTGAATTCTGCTGTGGTTCATGCGACAGCGCCTCCTAGAGGACGCGCTCACGTTACGCGCAAGTATGATGCGCACACGCAAAGACGCACACACGCAGAGACGCGCACACGCAGAGACGCGCACCCAAACGCGCACACACAGAGACGCGCACACACAGAGACGCGCACACACACAGAGACGCGCACACACAGAGACGAGCACCCAAACGCGCACACACAGAGACGCGCACACACAGAGACGCGCACACACACAGAGACGCGCACACACAGAGACGAGCACCCAAACGCGCACACACAGAGACGCGCACACACAGAGACGCGCACACACACAGAGACGCGCACACACAGAGACG